>VRMD01002297.1:0-13677 GCA_009872375.1 Sminthurides bifidus | reverse complement strand
TTGCCGATCATGTTGACGTGGAGAGCAAGTGTCCAGTTAACTAAAGGCTTCCGGCGCAACTTTCCGTCGGTGCAAAAGCCTGGTCTGCTGTCTCAGATACAAGGTAACATCAAATGTGCCTGGTTCTATAGCTGTAATGGCACCTAATAACTAAGAACCTTTTGAACAAACTAACTTTCGAGGTTTACGCGAAAAAGCGTATCGTCACAATCTTTGGCATCAGTGGGGTAGACCAGACCTGTCATCTCGTATGAATAGCTTAAAAAGATTAGACAAGACTCTTTAATATATTGCCCCATGTATTGAAGCTAATCTGCTCTGCTGTGCGCTCTGGAGCTTTTATTTCTTACGGCTTCTTTTATTTCTCGCTGCAAGATGAGCCATTTTAAAACCATGCCAGATTTTCAATGATGTAAGGCATTTGCCATCGAGATGGAATTAGCCTAATTTATGCAAACTTTAAAATTGAAGAACAACTAATCCTATTTATTGCAAGTGACAAGATTCTGGCTAGAGGGTATCACTAGCTGATGGCATGATCTGGAATTTAAATGGTCTGTCATGTGGTTTTCTCGTTGTGGCGTTTTGATTTTCGTTTATAGCAAGCAGACAGCCGGTTTGAGGGCGTTGTATCATTAAATAAATTTAAGAAGCGAAAGTACTAAGTTACATGTTCAGTTCCCTTGTATGAGCTGAACAATGATGAATGATGAATATGCATGATGCAGTTGATGCATGAGATGGACGCGACTCTTGCATGTACCTAGCTCATTTGTGCTACATGCGTATTCCTATGTGGTTTAATGCAACTCGCACTATTGACAGCTCGGTCAATTTTGTCCTGCCTGACTTTCAGTCACGAGTGAATGCTTCTACGTGATAATAACAGTCCTCAGTCGAGCTGATTGCCATAAAGGTGTTCCTAGATCATAGACAGACAGCAGCTACAGCAGAGCTTCTGAATCCGTATATGACAGGCACGTGTAGAAATTACATCATTCGGTGAACAACATAGATGAAGTGCAGGAGTGAATCCTGAACTGTTCCTTAATACTCAATATCGTTAGATTGCAGGATTTCTTTAGATCCAATTTTCAATTGCCTCAACTTCCAAGTATCGTTAAGAACTTTCCTTAGCTTATCTTACGTCATTCAAAGCAGTTATCGTTTTCCCTTGTGGCTCAGAAGAGAAGTGAATCTCTTGGTTCAGCTCTTCAGTTATTAGTACATTTTGTCTGTCATCAGTGCAACCAGTAAGTTTGACACTAAATGGAAAATGTGATGGCGTTGACCTAAACCTAGAAATAGCTGCTTATTGGTAAATTTACGTAATAGCAATGTCCTATCTCGTATGAGAAGCATCTGATA
Source organism: Sminthurides bifidus (assembly GCA_009872375.1). NCBI lineage: Eukaryota > Metazoa > Arthropoda > Collembola > Symphypleona > Sminthurididae > Sminthurides > Sminthurides bifidus. The sequence goes on along the minus strand of VRMD01002297.1, from coordinate 12,309 downwards.
GAATATTTTGTTTAATTTTTTGCAGAATCTCACGCAATTGTAATAATGGAGCAAAATCACAACCATTCTACTGTCAGTGGACAGAAAGTCCTTACTCTAGACAACATGAACCCCCATGTTAAGGTCATGGAATATGCAGTGCGTGGTCCTCTCGTCATTCGGGCAACCCAGATCGAAAAAGAACTTCAGGCTGTAAGTTGACAATCAAATTGGGTTTCACAAATCCTTGGAGCCATTCTGACGGCATTTACTTGCTAATCTACATTTTAGGGAGCTAATAAGCCCTTTAAGGAAGTCATCAAAGCGAATATTGGAGACGCTCATGCCATGGGACAGCATCCAATCACCTTTATACGACAGGTAGGTTTTTATATATCCAATTAATTACAGACACATTTTCAAATACGCGCTGAGTGGTAAAAACGGCTTCTGAAAATCAATAACAATTCTGGTCTTAACAACCCTCAGGTTTTGGCCTTAGTCAGCTATCCGAAACTGTTGGACAGTAGTGATTTTCCAGAGGATGCGAAGAGGAAGGCAAAACAGCTGCTGGATGGTTGCAAAGGCAGTAGTGCAGGTATATTTGAATGAAATGTTTTTTTCAGCGGTGGGAATTATGCTACCAGCAATACTGAACCACATCTACGTTACAAAAAATTGACCGTGAATTCTTGCTTGTTGCGTTCTCTACAGGTTCTTACAGTGATTCAGTTGGAATTGAAGTAATCCGAAAACATATTGCAAACTATATTCAAGAAAGGGATGGAGTGCCGTCAAATCCTGATGATATTATTTTGTGCGCCGGTGCATCAGAGGGAATAAGGGTAAGATTTACTGACTTCAACAACAGAAGAAGTAGATGGATTATTATTATTTTGGAACTTTGAAGATTTTTTACTATTTGTTCGTTGTCTAGCTACGTTTTTCTTCTTAAATTGCAGGCTGTGCTAAAATTGTTCATCAATGAAGAAACTGGGGCTAACAAATCTGGCATTATGATTCCAATTCCTCAATATCCTCTTTATTCGGCAACCCTCGCAGAATTCAATTTAGCCCAAGTAAGAGCAATTTTACTACCTCAAGTTAGAAAGAAATGCGTATAAAAAATATAACCGTTAAAAATTTTAAACCTAGGTAGGCTATTACCTTGACGAAGACAACAACTGGGGCTTAGAAATCGCGGAGCTTGAGCGAGCCCTGGAAGAAGCTAAGAGTCATTGCAAAGTGAGAGGAATTTGCATTATCAACCCGGGCAACCCTACAGGTATTACGTTCAACACATATGTTCGCATTTTATCTAACGCATAAAAGCATAACAATAAAATGATTAAATTTTGTTGATCTCAGGGCAAGTCCTGACACGAGAAAATATCGAAGGTGTCATCAAATTCGCCAATAAACACAAATTATTCATATTGGCGGACGAGGTAAGGAACCTATGATCTACAAATATATACGTGAATGCGTGCAAACACTAATATTGGGATTGGGACGTTACAGGTGTACCAGCACAATGTTTACGCTCCTGGATCAGCCTTCCACTCATTCAAAAAAGTGATGAAGGAAATGGGATCGCCTTACAGCGAACTTGAAATGGCCTCTTACATGTCATCTTCGAAAGGTCAGTACATTATTTATGATCATTCATTGACTAATATCATTCTTCATCTTAGTATATCATCTTTGGGTCACTGCCGAGCGCCTCTAGACACAACGCACAATGCTAGAAAATTTAAATTAATCACACCTCGTAATCATTTACAGGATATATGGGAGAATGTGGTCTGCGAGGTGGATACACTGAGTTAATAAATGTTGATCCAGCGGTCAAAGCTATGCTCTTGAAAAGCATATCAGCTAAATTATGCCCCACAGTATTAGGACAGGTACATTACAAGCATTATTTTTTAAAGCTTTTCATTAAATCACATAAGTGTACTATTGGAGTGCATTGAAAGTTTAATTTGCTAATAAGGAATTTTAAATTATAACCTTGCAGGCCACAATGGACTGTGCGGTAGATCCTCCCAAGAAGGGTGACCCCTCATATGAATTGTATGTGAAAGAACGAAAATCTGTTTTGGATTCTCTTGCAACGAGGGCAAAACAAATTGAAGAAACCTTCAACTCTCTACCGGGCTTTAAATGTAACGTTGTCCAAGGTGCTATGTACGCATTTCCTCAGGTAAATGTAATTTTTAGCAGTAGGCCAATAGCTACAACGTTTAGGAATTCACGGGTCAGTCTAAGACAATAATGTTAAAACTTTATTTTCAGATCACCCTACCGCAAAAGGCGATAGAAGCCGCTAAAGCCAAAGGACAGCAACCTGACGTGTTCTATGCCTTTGAGCTTTTAGAAAATACTGGCATATGCGTAGTTCCGGGATCAGGTTTCGGCCAAAGGCCTGGTACATACCATTTCCGGTAAGTGATTGTGTAGCATGGCTTCCGTATCTATCAAAGGTTTGTGGCTAGGTTGAATTTTTAGCTCACAAGAAATACATGTGAATACTTTCTGTAGTACTCACAATTCTTCCGCAACCGGAGAAGTTATCACTGATGTTGAAAATCTTCGGAGAATTCCATCAAAACTTCATGAAAAAGTACGCTTAACTGCCGCGATGATTCTTAAATGGCATCGTACTCCCTGGAGTCCGCACAAGGATTAGTTAATCGGATACCTGATCAGGTACACATGATAAATTCAATGACTATCACAATCAGTTGATATGCCAAATTTTAAGATGTAGAACCGCATTTTAGAGGGATATTAGGCTGCCTTAGCGCATCTTCACCAAGTTCATCTCATTTAATACAACTTTGGCATAATTTTTATGAACGACTGTGAGTCCGCGTTCTGATTGTATGTTTTGAAGGTGTAGGATTATTCTTCCAATTAGAATTCTTTCTTTAGGAGAAGAACTGATCGTTTTTCGATCTGCGGTTTTTTTTATGTTTTTTGAGCCCTGTAAGGGTAATTTGGGACTAGGTTATTGAAAAAAGAACTGTCCAAGGATTATTTTGAGATATAGTGAATATCGGAAGTGTAGCTAGCTAGCGATAATTAGGCGTGGTACAGAAGTGCATAGTAGAGTAAAATTCGTTAACCATGCTTGTTCATCACAACTGTCTTATCTGCAAGTTTCGTGCGTAGTTTTAGCATAATATTTTTCAGCGCAATGTGATAATTTCTGGTCTGACGCAAATCCAGTAGTCATTGTCACCTCGGTGGCCAAGCATGAGCTGCTTTTACACTTCATATCCATCAAGTAAGCATCAGTGTGCAAGTAGTATGTGCGAATCGGTAAAGATTTTACGAACTATGTAATTGCTAATTCATCTGTAACCTGTAATGGAAGCAGAAGAGTAGACCAGATATATGTAATCACGAACAGCAGAACTTAAAATATTGTTATGTCGTCAACTCTCATTTAATTCAGAGACGTGAGTATTTCTACAATCAATTGATTTTGATTCAAAAATGAAACTTTACGTAGCATCACAAATTACAAACATAATGTGCAACTTTGTAGCTAGTTCAGCAGTGAATGTGACTGCACCGGGTTATGTAACTTAATTCTACTCTACTGCATTTCCCCCGCAGCCCTAGAGGAAAATGAAGTTGTTGGTAATAGAGTGCAGGGAATCTGGACAAATTGTGGATCTCCACATCATGACAATATTCTCGTCCTAGCATTCTAACAATAGCGTAAATCTAATTGAATTTGAAACTGGATGTGGCAAAGGAATTTCAAAGTTGAATATACTAAAAGGTGCATGGTAGGTTCAGAACAACATGTCATGTCAATACTAATAAGAACTATTGTTGCTTCAGAACTTTATTGTTGTGACATTGGAAACGAGTAAAGCGGTTACAATGGTACGAACCATTTCTGTCTCATTCCCTTCTTTCCCTTTTCGCAGCACAATGCTTTTTTTGAACCACAGTAAATTATGTGTCTGCACGAATTCAGGCGTCAATACTGGAAGTGCACCATTTATTTGCCGTGATATCCTCGAGTTTGTGTAACAGGGTCATGATAACAATCTGACAGGGTTGATGACAAATGAACGGATATTTAGAAGCAGTTCATAATGTTTTTCAACGCCAAAAATGCTTCTGCAATGCAGGCATTTATTGAAAGACCGCATCAACTTCCTCGGGGACTTCTTTTGTTGAGTTATTCGCTTGAATCAGGTACCCGCAAGGATATGCAAGACGTTGCATTGGAAACATTTCAACCTCGCATTTCTAACGCGTAAGACTAGACATTTTAAGCAGATAGCGTTACTGTCTGTTCGTTTACTTGAGCTTGTTAGCTAATCTAAGCAGATCTTCTACGGAGCCAGCGTTGTTCCAGCACCTAGCAACTGGAAAAGTTGAAGTGTTCAACTTCACCAAGGGGTGTGACGGTAGAGGAAATTGTTAGGTTAAAAAGCACGGAGACATTGTTGCTTAAAGCGACGAAGGCGAGTGTCTTTTATCGTGAGGGATTTTTAAGAGCTAATTTAGTCTCATCTCCACAGTACAAGCTTCCAGTTTCGTCTCACACACTTCTTCAAGGAGGAGGTAGGCAGATTTGTTTCTCGCTAGCAGCATCTTCTGTTCAATCNATTTTTAAGAGCTAATTTAGTCTCATCTCCACAGTACAAGCTTCCAGTTTCGTCTCACACACTTCTTCAAGGAGGAGGTAGGCAGATTTGTTTCTCGCTAGCAGCATCTTCTGTTCAATCTAGCTCATGAGCCGTCTGCAGCTTAAAAAGACGCTGACGATCTGTTTGTTGAGGTACCACTATACCATCAGCGTTCAAGAAGCAATGATAACGCAAGCTTTCCTAGTCGATTAGTTTGAGCAATCATTGCTCACCCCATCACATCCTCTACTTCACAACAGCACATTGCAAGTTACCCGGTTACCGAGTGATGCAAACTGCGTACGTGCAAAACTTATCGTCTCTCATGGCCACAGGCTTTTGAGCCCGACAACTGCAAGTGGTGAAAGCACAGGACGGGGGGATGTGCATCTCGTGCGATTCTCTGAGCTCGTGACCAGAAACAAGTTGCCGGTCTTTGACTAAAGTAGGCATGAAGAAGGACAGATCGAAACTGCTATTTTCTGCCTGAAGCACAAAGGCCATAGAATCCAGTAATCCAGTGCTACATTGTCGTTTCCCCGATCGTAACGATTTCACAAGATATACTTCCAGTTCAGAAAGAAAAAAATCCTTGCTGAAAATCAGCTCCTTGTTTATGGTAAGGAGGTGCTGTACGGGAGTGAACGTGATGAGAAGTGGATGCCTGAGCAGAATCAGTGTGTGGCCGGACATCTGTGTTTTGAGGAACAACAGCTGAGCTGGTAAACATCCCATAATGTGGTGGTAGAAAACAATAACATAGATTAAGCTCCAGTGCGTGAATCTCTTCGACGCCCTGGTTGGCAATCTGTACTTGTGTAACCACATTAGCACAGTGATTGCAAATTACACTTGCGGTAATTGAACCTGGTAAGTTCAAGTTATTATATTCTCGAATTTGCGTGACATCGTGGCTGCATAAATGCGTAAATTATTGCTTCAATTACGACATGTGACAAACTCTCAATTTAATTTGGTCTTACTTTTGACCGTTTGTGGGTTGGATGTTAATGTATAATTGCAGTAACTCTGGTTAAAGTGGTTCCGTTGCATGTGGAAAATTAGGAGCAGAAGTGTTCATAAGAGTGCCGTTTTGTCATCTTTCCTCCTGCGATCTTACCTCTTCTCCTTAATGTCTCTTTGTTGACTGCACTTGAGGATCATGAGGAAGCTGCATGCACAGATCTTCGTCAGGAATAACTTACGTGGGAAAGAGTTTGCTTTTTTGCAGCATTAAATCTGCCATCGTACCATCTACCTCTCACGTGCTTTTCATTCGTCTTCCAAGTGGTTGCAGCATCTTTTTCGCGTTCTTTGGCATTGAGAGACTAAATAATCGTTAAAATGTAATGTTATGAAATGGAAATTTTAGTCTGGTACTAACCTAGATGACTCAAGAAAATAGATTCGTAGGCCAAAAAATTGCTGTGTTTATGGAGTATTGCATCCAAGTTGGATTCTGCGCTGATGCAAAATTCATGAATTCAATCGCAAAATTAGTAGTGTAGCTTGCTCTTGCTCTTACGTTAAATGGTTTCAAGGTCACTCTGATGCAGTTGTGAACAAGTTCAAGTTGATTTGAGGAGCGGACTTAACAGAAACGCGAGGCCAAAGTTAAATGGGTTAAAAGCAGTACCAGATTTAAGTCCTACCCTAACATTCTGTAGCTTCCCCCTTCCCTGTAGGCTGAGTAGCAAGGAAATCACCTTAATTGGTTTAGTTCAGGTTATGTACCGGATCTTTGCATTTTAGACGAGAATTACATCCAGAAACTGTAAGTATCTGTGGTAACTCGCTGCCAAGTCGGATTCATTGCGTAGTATGTGAAATTTTTGAAACAGTCACATTGAAGGTGACACAGATTCTACGAGGTAGTAAATACGTACGTAGCTTTCCACATTCTGGGACGGAAAATTCTGTTACCGAGAAGAGGATAGGAGAGAAAGATTCTGACTTTCCAGGAGTGTATCCATCCGTTATTTCATTATATTTGGATGTACATACAATTAAAAAGCAGAGTTGTCGAATCATAACTTAACCGATAATGCCAACGCGACAGGAAAGACTTCAGTGCTATGCTCATGTACAAATCTACTACAAGTATTCTGGAATCTAGCACATCGTGCTGTCTTTTTCCTGAAGTAACTTCTACACAACTGTGTTCGACCATGCTCGGTTACAGAGTAAATAGTTCGTTCTGAACGCTGAGTTACGTTTCGAACAATTAATGGTTGAAGCCTCTCGGGTTTATCACATTATTTTGGAGCTTTCATCAGCTATCTTTGCAGATAGATTCGTTTACAATAATGCCCTTCCTCTTCGAGCTGATTGATGAGATGAGCGTTAGGTGGGCAATGTCCGTTTTCTGTTCAAATGCAGCCTGATTGGAATGACAAACTTGTTTTTTTTACAAGCATCCAATTTCGTACCCTAATCGTATTTAAGTGTCACTGATTATAGCCTCACTTGTTCCTCACACAAAAGTGATATTTGACAACTAATGGGCTAATGTGATACCGCAATTCCTGCTTCTTCTCTCTCGTAGTTTAGAGTGGTAGTAAGTTTACCGTCCTTTTTTGTCGCCGATCCTCTTGATTTTCTTCTTATTAACCTTTGGTGAATGTGCTGTGTTTGGGTAGATTCAATGTTTACACTTACACTGGTCGTTGAAACCGGCTCTGAAGTATGTATTTATTCATGAGATGTGCCACATCAGAGAAGATTGAGAGTCCGTGTCATTTTAGTCAGCGTACAGTGATTGTCGCGCATCAAGAAGAGATAGTTGTAGATCTCTTCAGCTAATTTAAATTTGTTCATTCTCGTATCTCGTAGACCTTGCGCCGAGTGTACTGACCGCTGAGGTTCGGTAACTCCTGCAGGAAGCACGAAAACGATAATGGCAACAAAGATTTTCTCTCGGACTGCCCTACTTTTGCGCCAGGTAACGCCAGATCTGTTAAGTATAGTCAACCCAGGCGTGCCCGATGTGCTTGCCCATACGAAAGGCTGAATCGGTACTTGGGTTAATTCTGTCACTTTTTGTTATCACATAGGACTGAGATCACAGGATGGAACGCAGTTCCTGTTAGAAGCCTTAATTCTGGCCAAGTTTTCACCGCGTTAAAACCCTTCTTCTTTGCTGTGCATCCTGATCTGTTTGGCCAGTTCCCGAAAGAACGGGTGAGTTATCTATGTTAACTTCATGTTGTCTGGTCGAAGTGTCATATGCTTCTGTTTATGATCGTGAGCCTTTGTTCTCGATAATTAAAATATGTATAGTGCAGACAGTAAGTCGATTCCACTAATGGTGCTCGGTCATTCCGCAGGCGGTCAATGAGGATTCTTTAAAGCAGTTGAATGCATACATTGAGTCTGCCACATCTGACAGTCGGGTCTCTCCAGCAAACTTGACATTTTACGTCCGTCACAGAAAGTCACAAGCAGCATCAAGTAAAAGTCAAGCAGAGGCTCCCATTCCCAGCAGTGTTGATGGTTAGTTTTCAGAGTTTTACTCGAGTCAGTGCTGATGGGCGATCGCTCCATTCCTAATTCGGCATTTTTTAACATGGAAATAATTAATTGGCTCAATAATTTTTTCTAACAGTTAAATTTCAAGCTATTCAAGTCAGCTTAAACTCGAGGTGATGTGCGCCGAACTGTACACGGCATATTGCAGAAATGCAACCTTCCCACCTCGTATCTTGACAATATTCCTAGTCCACCGCCCCGACCACAGCCTAGTGCGTTTTCCAACTTCAAGCCTTTTGGATCCGCAAGGGCAGATATGTGGACTAATTACACAGACATGGGCTTTGAGGAAGCTGCACAGCAGGTTAATAATCATAAGTCACAACCGGTGGATTTGCAGTAAGTGATTCTTGAATATCTATTTCCTTGTTTGAGTACCAATTGGGATGTTTACAAGCTTGTATGAAAAGATTAATTTTATGTGCATTATTAAGGGGCTGGTTAGAGAAGAACATCAAAGATGCGCTTCGGAAGCAGGAGGACAGCCGACCAGTACGGGAAGAAATATCACGATTGAAGGCTGATATTAGACAAAAACTCGAACTCAGTGATGTGGTTTGGGACTGTGGCTGGGGACTGCCACATTTTCGTGGCTGCTTAGAAAGCTTCCATGCTCTAGCCACACATCATCCTGACGTTATAGGGGTTTTAAAAGGTAAAATTAGAATGCTTGAAGAATACGACTGGTGTTCATAACTCACATTTTTAGCAAATGCAGTGGTTAAATCTAATCAATCATTTTGTCTTGGGCAGGCCGGAAACTTATTTTTGGCAGGGAAACTGGAGTAAGCTTTGACGGAAGTGTGATACTTAACAGTGGAGAAGTTCGAACCAATTGGTTTGACTTAATCAACAATGTTTTAAAATATGATGCTCTCATCTTCCGCATACCAAGCGTTCAAATGGCTTTGTCTCGAACGCTGCGTGATATTAATGTTGTACACAGGTAGGTGATTCTGCATAACATGTACCCTTGTAGTTTTCAAAGCTATGAACCATTTGCGTTGGCAGCAACCTCGTAATCGTGTGTAAATGCAACACATGTAATGTGACATCCCTTTCGCATTTTTTCAGGAAATTTGGCCCGAAAAGAATGGCGGAGACCTACGAGTCACTACTGAGAAAGTTAATCACATCTATCAATGATTGGCTTGGGAAAAATAGTTTCCCGAGTTCGTGGCCTGAGAAATTGAGTCATTTAGAGCTTGTCGTGGAATCGTAAGTAATTTTGTCCTGATAAGATCTCTCAGGCATTATGATTTCTCTGCTTGTTGTGAGGTTCCAACTGCGGCGTAGTCTTGACGTATCTTTCTAACCAAAAAGCACAGTATATATTGAGCTCGACTAATTTACGGTGTGCTATCATACAATTTGTAGAGATGCTGGACCTTTAATGGTGTCTCCAACCGGACAAATAATTGTACCTGCGGGCTGTCCTCCGTTCTTACTTGTCAACTTCATAACCTCAAGCATGGAAGAAGCAAGTGAAAAATTGGAACAGTACAAGAGGTAATCTTAATCTAGAATTCGTCCCAACTGATCATTTATCGAACTCTAATGCTATTGTGAATTATAATGTAAATTCAAGCACCGCTGTTTTCGCTTTCATAGGCAGAAGTATGAAGAAAAGGAACTTCATGCAACGTGCATGAAAGAACTGAAACTGGCCGCCCTTGGCAAAGACGACAATGTTACCCCTAGTTTGATGATCGAATGCTGCAAACGTTTGCTGAATGATCAGTTTGCCAGCTCACTGAAAGGCACACACCTGTGGATCACAACGTATTATTCAGTCCTTTCAGATGGGCAAATCTGCATTCCTTGGAACTGGAAGAGCGCATCTGCTGACGACTGAGGATGTTTCCCTCTCATCCTGTTATTCATGATTCACGCTAACTTTGGGAAAGTCCTTTGCATGGCGACCTTGACATTCATCAGTGTACTACATTAGTGAAGAAGGATCATTTATAGCTTATTCGCTTTTCCTTGATCATGACATGCGTGAACCGCTGACCTCTATAATCTCTGTTGATATGCATTAATGTACTGCTATTGTTTATTCGCATTTTTTAGCTCGCTCTGCCAAAAATGGAGCTCAGATTTCCATAAAATTGTAGTTGACTTGATGTTATTACCACTTCCGCAAGGCTAATTACACCTAAAGAATAATCACAGTTTCAATCCTGGATTAAAAGTACTACCGTAGATAATTTTACATTTAGTCCAACTGCGGTAGTACACCTGACGAGTGGTAGTGTTATCTGATCTAAGTGTCAATGTTTATACAAGTCCTTCATTATAACATAATACTTGGAGCGGTGCGACTCTCCTTTTAAGTCACTTGTAAGAGTCAAGTTTAAATACAGAAAAGATACAATTTTTTACAAATGTGGTACATATTCTTCCTGTTCTTCATTTTTGGCATCTATGCCGCATCTCGGAACCCTGCCAAAAGTATGGTCATTTGGATATTGTCATCCGTCCACAATGTGTCCATCCCTCCTTTTGTATTCACAATGGTACTCAAATTTTCTGTTTGCTTTCATGATCCAAGTGGTGCCTTGCAATTCCACAAAGTTTGTTGATGAAGATGACGTAATTCTCATTCAAAGCCCTGGTTATGGAATCGGGTCAAGCTACCCTTCGTCGTTGCTGTGCAGTTGGAGCATAAAATCAAAGGTGACTCACCGTGACATGCACCCTTTTAAGCCATTAGCGTTTTACTTCGCTATAAACTCGGTCATGACTTTTTTCCGTAGTCCGATCATTGTAATTTGAGAATCACGTGCCCGAAGTTCCGACTAAGTGATTTGGTCTGTCAGGACTACTTGGAAATCCAGCGTTCTGACGGGCTTTACAAAAGGTAAACTAAATAGTTGTGTACTGCTCATGCGATGCATGTTAAGTTTTAGCAATTTTTAACTATGTCTTATCGATAAATCTGTATAGGCATTGTGGAATCAAAGGTTTAAAAAGCTCAGAACTCCATACCGGAGCGAATTTGATCTTTAAAACAAACAAGCTTCCTAAGTTACCTTACACAGGTTTCCGGTGCCGAATCGAATGTAACAAAAGTTAGTTCATTGGTTGATAATGATGTTTTACGATCAATCGAATCCATTGCAATTCTTTCAAACCCATGTAAAAGTATGCTACTCAAACGATATGCTGAATCAATCATTAACAGGTTCCAAGGAAAACGGTGTTGACAGGCCCAAGTCGGACCAAAACTGTGGTAAAGTTTGTTGCAAAGTAAAGCAGAATTCCATCTTCATCTCAAAGCGCTAGAAACGTTCAAGTTCAAAGTGTGAGAGGGCCGACGGCTTGGACATGTCCTCCATCATCATTGGAGTTTTTAGCTGTTAGTGCATGCATAATGTAGAGTTTCCTCAAAGTGGTTTGCATTACTAATTATAACGAGAATGAGGTAGCCAGAATTCTAAGAAAGCTAAAAAAAGTACAATTTTTTAATTTTTGCAAAAGATGGAACTCTGCTTTGTAATGTCAGAGCCAGTCACGCACACGCTTGGTTTAATTTCCGTCAAGCGCTTTCGGCTGAAAACCTTGACTGCTATTTTATTCAAACCCGAAATATTTACAAGCCTTATAATATATCACAGAATGTGGAAACACTGTTAATTTCCGAGAGCCCAAAATTATTAATGGATCCAAAGCAATGGAAGGAGAATTTAGCTGGATGGCAGCGCTTACCACCAGCGCTAAAGGTCGAGCTTTCTGTGGAGGTGCTGTGATAAGCCCCCTGTATATTCTCACGGCCGCCCATTGTGTCGAAAGGTGCCGTTTAATATTTCTTATCACTAGCCGTTTCTTACATGTATAGATTTCATTTTCCAACGTATGGCATAGTGTTCAAATAATCTATCCTATCTTTAGTATGAAACCAGAAAGCCTGAATATTCTTTTAAACTACGACTACAACACGCATTCTAAACGGGGAGAAAATCCAGATGAGCACTCTGTAAAGGAAATCATAATTCACCCCAAATACGACTCATTCAAATTGGATTATGACGTGGCTCTAATAAAGGTCGCTAAACCAATGTTTGCACCCGGCGAACCAACAGTTGTGCCCATTTGCTTACCTGACATGAACCATGATTTTACTCAACGCGAAGCAGTAGTA
>VRMD01002296.1:0-13680 GCA_009872375.1 Sminthurides bifidus | reverse complement strand
TTGATGATGGCAGGAAGTTAGTATTTTAATAGTTTGCGGCCCAGTACTCAGATGGGAAAAGAGCAGGGATTTTATTGCGACAAATGTATATGTAATTTAACATTAGAATGACAAATCCTAGTTATCCAATTTAATTCAAATCGCAAGGAGGATAAATGCCAAAATTGTATCAATGCATCCTACAAAAGGTGATAGATATGATATAGATAGTAGAAATTGGGTGCGAATCGTTGCTAATGATTAGTAATTAATGTGATCAACGTTTGCAGTGCTTACTTTGATGTGGTTATATGTGAACGATTATGGTGCGGTAGTACTTTAAATTTATTTGACTTTGACTGGGCGCCTTACGTATATATCTGCAGATATTATATTTACTTAGTGAGGGGTAAAATATATTTTTACTTTTTTAGTGATTGAAAGTAATGTAGAAAACGAGAATTTCAGAAACAATGTGTGGCAATGGCTTTAAGCTTTACCTTCTACCCATGTGCAACACTTTTAAGATCCAATCATTAAAGAGAACGACTTGAATCTGTTGGTGAATATTCAAGTCAGTATTGTACTGTAACAATCGTAACCTCTGCAAAGTTAGTTGAATGATAAGCAGCTGTGTTGAAAGTACGATAGTGCTTCACTAGGGCGCAGTCTAGGTCAAACGCCTTGTAAGTTTCAGAAGGATTCCGGTATCCACAGGGACAATTTGTTGCGGATCGAAATGTTGCCAGGATCATTTGTTATTTTTACGTTGCCGCTTCCCGTTTAGAGTACAGTTCCGTGCCAAAGAAGAATGTATTCAGGCAGCTAGGTTTTCGTACTTACATTTTTCGGGTTAACTGACGCAGGAAAGCACACATGTTTTGAGGAAAAAAATGTGCACCCCGGAGGGCATAAGTACAGCAATTTGCATACTTGATATGATTTATGCTTCGGCTCAAGTGCAGCAAAATGTTTTCGACGCTTGCTCAGTCAGTCTCACCTCATTGTGACTGGCTGGACGGCAAAAATGAGAAGGGAGTCTGAAATTTTTCTTTCAGAGACCAATATACTTTATCATGGAATTTTGTTCATCGGTGTCTAACCAGCTCGTATGTACTTTTACACACGGTTTCAGTACATAGAATCCACTTTGCATTATTCGTCACGCCAAAGCGATCCATCGGGATTGGGATTGTATCTCAAATGACTTCAAGCGAAGCACTTGTCATGACAGAAATCTCTTACGGGTATTATTTTGTCAGAGTATTTTAGACTTTAGAAAAGTTGTGTGTCTACGTCCCAGTTTATCCGTGAGCCTAAAAAGAGTAGTAACTTTGATTTCACTTTTTACAGTAACTTTTCACATTAAGTGCAAGTTAGGCACTTGTACCAAAGTTAATTGCATGTGACAACGTTCCTGGTATTTTAGCTCTCTCCATCCATGTGTTTGTGNGGCACTTGTACCAAAGTTAATTGCATGTGACAACGTTCCTGGTATTTTAGCACTCTCCATCCATGTGTTTGTGTTTGTCTGTTTAATATGCTAGTGTAAGTAAACTTGTGAATTGCAGCCACGTGGCAGATGCAGATCTGCTAATTGAATCTGTGATCAAAAACGTTTTATCATGATCCGTGTGCTTATCAAACAGTAAGGCAGGGCAACCTTTTGCAAAATTTGAACGAGTCTCGAAACTTTGTAGCCTCAAACGTGGGTGTATCTATCGCGTGTTTTTGCTCAGTTATTTTCGTTTTTTTGGGATCAAGCCTATCATTAAGAGGACAATCCTGGTTTTGAAGCTTGATTCAATAAAGCTGGCATGAAAATGCAATATCTAAAACATTTTGCAGCGGCAAGCCTGTTTTTGAGATGATGGTTAAACCACAAGGCGATGATGCTAAGTTTGTGGACATTCCCCTTCTCTACTCTACTATAGTTGACAAAGCTCTATTGCAGCTACCTTAACGTTAAGCTTTGAGTTTTACAGCTTTTTACGGCTTCGTTTGGTAAGTATCACATTTTTGTGTCCCTGAGAAAGTCCTTGCAATAATTTATTCAAATTATAAGTAAACCGAAGTGAGTTCATACGGAAGTTCGGGTGATGAATTGTGTTTTGGAAGTGTCAGCGTTCAAAAGGGCTGCGGACAGTACGTGTATTGTGCACCGCATATGCCATAGACGTTTTAAAAATGTACATTAGCCAACCCCCATGTCAGAGTCCCAAGTTCGCACTTTCCAGCCTCTAAGCGAGACAAATGGATCTACCACTTGAAATTCATCGTTATTTCGCACAGGTGTGTTCAACTTCTAAAAACTCATCTTCTGAGCAAACATCAATTTGCCTTGCCGTCAAGTAACACAAATCATGACAATTATTAATCCGTCCTGCCTGGCCCATCTTATTATGAGTTTATGACAAGGTATTTCCACCCCACCTCAGCAAATGCCTCTGCTCACGCGTCGCGAAAATGTAGCGCACTAAATCAGACTTTAAGATCCCCTTCAACGCCACACTACTACTTATACACACGGCTCAGTGCGTTTACCACAATGTGCAAACTATTCACGCATAAGTTACAAGGTAGAGCAACAAAATTAGCATTAAACCTCACAAGAGTCATCTTTGACCCAGTGCCTACTCCAACCCCCTGCAGTTTTTGTGGCAGTCATTGTTCATTCCCTGTCCACATCTCATTTTCCGTGATACATTCGTTATCCTCTCGTGAATCTAATAATTACAAAATGCTTCTCAGTAATTTCTCATTTACCACACCAACGTGATAGCATCGAGCCGAGGCAACTCTTGCAACAAAATTATTCCTACCAAACAACTCACCCGTCATTCCTCATCCTTTCACGACGACATGAGCAGTGGCTTCCGCTGTTGTTGTTGGCAACGTTTTGCATTCGGTGAGCAGTAGCCAGAGTGACAGCTAGCCAGCCCCTTTTCGCAATTAACACCTGTCAGACTGTTAGCCGTCCATGGCCACGTGCGCCTCGGTTCCTGGTTTACTCATTAGCGCAAGGGGTGATCTGAAAGCGGGAAAATATGCTTGCCTCAGAGTGCCAAATTCAGTTCCACCAAGCTCATCAGCGTTTTCTCCGATACCATACCGTCATCCTCATGACGCTTGTTGTTTTTGGCGCCATTGGTGATTAGTTTAGGACGCAATACTTTATCTTCTCAAGAATACCGTGACCGGGTCAGCAGGCTGTATGGCAACACGTCGGCGATATTTCACTGGGAGTCTGAAATGGGATGGACGAAAGCCAAACGGATTCCAGACCATCATCATGTCTCTGCCTACCTGATTGGAGGTGTTACAACAAGGTGAGTGGGAAAATACTGTTGCTTTCTTCACATTTCACTCGACCAGCTAGTATTGTCAATTAGTCAGTCAGAATTTTTGTCGAAACCCGCATCATGACGTCCATTTTTGACTGCTACAGGTTCGTGTACTTCAACCATCTGCCTCGTCAAGTGTTGTCCTTCGTCATCACTCCTTGTACATCTTCAATCCAAGTTGCTGTCAAGTTCTGGCTACCTTACAGTAAGGCACATGAGTTCATCCGATTTGGTTTTTTTACTACCTCCTATAGTAAAATCAACTAGCTGTGTTTACTTCTTTTCATAGTTCGACATCGTCAATCGCTTCCTCCATCCCGGTATCAACTCCACTTGCAAAAATTTCGTACAGATCGTATAAAAACCTACCGCGACAACAACTCCCGTGAGGGCTTCTACCTTTTTGAGCTGAAAGCACTGCACGGCGACTCTTATGTTCATTTGTATGCAGAAACTAGTTCTCAGCCTCTCATAGTCCCTACGAACTTCATGGAGTCTTCCAACGGTTCTTTATCTAAACCGAAAGTTTCGTCAAAGCGACTCCGTGGCAACCGTATTCGAGTAAAATGGGACTCGAGCCCTATCAACCCACATAGAATCGAGTACTGCATTGTGGTGAACAGTTACATGGACTACCATACACTCTGTGCTGCTCGTGGTGTCAAGTTTGGTGTTCTTCCTCCTGATCTCATGCATGTGGCCTACTACTCTTACCCACTTGAAAGGCCCATTGCAAGGCCGCGGTTACGACCCAAGCTCGTAGTCGATATTCCAGTTGCCTCAAATCACAGCTGTGACCACTCGCAACCGTTGCTGTCACATTCAACCGGTGGCAGCAGGCTAACAAGTCCGATTCCACCACAAGGAAGTGTAGACGAGACAATGCTAGCGCGTGACTTGACAATAGGTTGTGTCGGTAGGAAATCCAGTTACATTATCAACGGTCTGGTGGAAGACAAATTGTACTACTTTGACGTTTTCGCCAAAGATGTCATTACCAATCTGACGTTTCCCTACCTCAAAACCACAATTAAATATCGGACGACAAAAGTAAGTACCGTCAGCTTGTGTTACAACATGTCTTTAAACCAAATCACGACTGTTTGTTGTGATTTCATGAGCGCGTTCTGCCGACCTGATCTTTTAACTCCTGGGATTGAGCTGGAGAGATGAGAAGCATCGTTGTCAACAAATTAAAATTCCGTGAGACGCAGCTGTCTCTGCATGCAGGTAGCTGTAAAGCAGAATAGCAGTTACTATACGTGCTCGTTAATGATTGCAGGTAACCCCAAACGGACTAAGAGATTCAAAATTGACGAAAGTTTACCTGCGGGATGCTAGATCTTCAATTCTTAGATTCAACCTGAACAGGCCATGTTCGGAGCTGTCTATGTATGTTATGACCTGTACTGGTGACACGGTGTACTTCCAACTCTTCCTAGCTCACAAAGCGCTGATTGATCCTCAGCCAATAGACACTTTTGGGGTTTTCAAAATCGCCGTACCTCAGAATGGAACTTATTACGTGCGGTTCACTCAGGGAAATCGAAACACCACCGGAGTCGCACAAGTATACCTGAGCAAAAAGAACAAACGCTTCCCCCTTCCAAAGTTGCCCGGTAGGTGTGAAAACCTCCTTTTTCTTAACCAAGGCAATGAAAGAACGTAGCAAAGTCATATCTCGGCAACAGCGAGTGAGTGATCTTGATGTAAACAAGTTTGCAGCAAGATCACCAGCTCTCTCACTTTCAGAGATTAATTTATTTTGCATCTACCAGTCGATACTCGTGTTCACGAAGACCGAGGCAATCGATCCTGTGATGCCGTCACGCTCCAGTGGCACGCCAGCCCAGACCCTGATGACAATGAATACTGCATTTTTCTCAAAGAAAGTCGGAGCAAGAGCCATTCCCGGTTCAAAAAGCCAATCCAATGTGACGTTGAGAAAAGCTTGAGTGTAGATCCTCTTATCGTCTCTTCTCATTGCCTCCAGAGGGCGCCCCCACCTTTAGGGTAAACGTTTTACCAAATCAGTTTACGATAATAGATCAAAGCTCATTACTCGTTCATGTGAAAGTGCTTTTCGTACGAGGGGTAATTTCGTCAAACTGTTTATGATATCATATAGAAAATTGCGTCTATTGTTGTAAGCTTCGGAGCTGATAGTGAGCATAATTGCATAATTTAGTCGTTTCGAGCTGTAGTAGGAATGCTTGATACAAAACATGTTTAAATTTTACAGAGAACGCTTATCCTTCGCAATCGGTGGCTTACATCCGGGTCGCTCTTACGTGGGCCAGCTGATTGTTCGTCGATACAAAGGCACAGCTCTATCCTACGATTTATTCCAAGCTTCAACTTCGCATCGGTGTGAGAACCTGTAGCTGTATTTAATGATATATTGTTCTGTGTTCATGGTTAGAAAAAGTAGGGTAGGGTAATTTTCACGTTGGAATCACGCCTGGACTACGATCTTTATGTGCCATGCAAAGCCATTGGCAAATCCTCATAACGCCTCAGGTTTAAAATTCCAGCTATTATCAGCTGTATATTCCGGTTCAAACACATCTGTACATCAGATTCCTGAAATAGACTTGTAATCCCTACGTGTTCACTCAATGAGCCTATGTTTAGATAATGGGAGTCTTGGCGGATGGAGCAATTTGATTGAGATAACGTAAGCCTTTTGCGTCAGCTTCTTGTACTGCCAAGTTAAGTATTGTTCCAGCTCCATAAAATGGCACAATTTCTGGCTTACGTAGATCATTCCCAGCATTACGCAATAAAGTATCAGCGAGCTGTTACTCTTTTGTCCGGGCCATTCTTACCAGTTTTAATCCAGGCTTGGAGTAGTGGGAAGCGTAAACAGCCTATGGTAGACTAGATAAGGGTGACGGACACTCACCTTAATAAGCGTCATAGTTAAAAGCGCCGTACTTTTCCATGCAAAATTACTCTTGTCAATTAAGCAGAACGGAATCGGACAAGCATGATTTTTTACAGTAAGTGAAGAAACATTGAAACCACGACGACGATGAAAGATAAAATTATCCGGGCCTTTTATCACAGTTCGTACGCTGGCATATCTGTGAAAACGTCTCTCGCATCCTATGCAATTTTATCAAGAAGCGCATGAGGTAACCAACATGGTCGATAATGTGGAAAAGCTACCGGTTACATGCAACTACGTGATGCCACCAAGAAATGTAGAGAACTGCGAGCGAGCTATTAAAAAGTCAACTTAATCATATCTCATGCGCAGTGCATGCTGCATTCTGTACATGAACCATATGCAATTGTAAAAGGCAGACGAGAACAACATCAAGAGACGTTGGTATAGCTCCGGTAGATATAAATAATTCTGAATTCCGAAGAATCTCTTCAGACTAATAGCGACCTGCGCACCTGTAACCTATCTTTACTTAGGTTTCATCGAATCACGTCAGACATTATCTCACGGTGCGGCAAAAGTAAAAGAGGAATCAGTTTGGTGTGTTATAATGTTGGTGCAAATTTACAATACTCATCTTCCTATCGGAACGCTTTAAGTCGCTCAAAGGCAGATTAACCGTAGGGCGCAATAAACACTTTTCTCGAATATCCTTCAGCAAATAGTTCATGGCCAGGCGGAAAATTCGCGCGTCACTGAAAAATGAGAATAGGGCGCAAGGTCAGTTGTATAAATGTAAACTGTCTCCGAATTAGACTCTTGCGAGTTGGTTTATTGCCATGTCATGTCTATGCTACTACATTTGTGCTAATTAT
Source organism: Sminthurides bifidus (assembly GCA_009872375.1). Taxonomy (NCBI): domain Eukaryota; kingdom Metazoa; phylum Arthropoda; class Collembola; order Symphypleona; family Sminthurididae; genus Sminthurides; species Sminthurides bifidus. The sequence continues at coordinate 6,592 of VRMD01002296.1, read as the reverse complement.
CGCAATGTAAACGGGTGATATGATCGCAATCGTCTACGCAAAATCTATTATCTACCATTTAAGCTCTGTACACCATCCCTGCGGCATTTCCTTCTTGCCTGAGCATGATAAGGATGGCTAAATTATTCGGTTTCTAAAAATAACGAAACTTCGGATGTAAACGCACTGATATTTCAAAATATTGCAGGTTAAAGTTAATCACTATGTTTGTAAACTACTAATTGTTTTGGGCACTGCTTTTCCTCCTCTTCCGTTTCGTACGATTCTTAACGAAATCATCAACTTGATCACTCAGCTTCTCCGGCACTGCCTTGTACAGTTTAGTTTTGTCAAATGTCTGGGCTCTAGACTCCGCAACCTGATTTGGGAAGTAATAAGAGTAGGAGATGTGAGGTTACTTAAAACACATGCATGCATGGTCGGGGGATTTTACGTCTTGCACTTGAATAATTTGCTCTATTTACTAAACACAGGAGGTGTTCTATTTAAAAGAAGCGTGATTCACGTTACAAGAACTTGGACCAGAGTGGTGAAAAATGTATACCCCGGTCCTTACCTTCACAATACTTTCGTACGCGCTGGGGTACGGAGCAATAACCCTCATGAAGTTTTCTTTGCTCAGTTTGTAAATGTCGCACTGGGAGTTCGCAACGACGGTCGCGGCGCGTGGTTCGCTAAAAACCAGACTCATTTCCCCAAAAAAATTGCCATCCTTCAGAATGGTCAGTGGCCTACCGTCTGGTGCGAGGATTGCGACGTTCCCGTGAAGTATAAAGTACATACAATCTCCGATCGTTCCAGCCCAAATCAACACATCGTTGGCCATGTACACATCAAACTCTAAATTCGCAACTATCTCTTGCACAATGTGCCTTTGCAGGGAGGCAAAAAAAGGGACCTGTGAAAGGGGAAATTCATGCCTTTTCTCAAGTCAAATTTCATGGCATTCAATTTCTCTCCCTCGGCTGGCTGCGTTGAATTTGTTAGACGAGTTTAAAAGAGACCATATAATTTTTCCCCAGCATGCAAAAACACAAGGGGACTCACCTCTTCGACTAGACTTAGGCAACTGTTGAGAAGGAGCTCGTTCTGCAAACACGGGGACAAGTACTCAAGCATGGAGTTGCTGAAACAATAACCCTTGTATCGTATGCTCAGGTAGGCATGAATGCGTCTACGTAGCCCGACTGGTATATGGTAAAATTTCATGTAATCGTCAATCTGCAACGGAAAATTGCAAAGTTAGAACTGTGAACGGAGTTTTTCTAGCGACTTTTGACTTAAGTGCGTGTAGTTGAGTGCTTTTTTGTATGCAAATGATTTACAAATGCGCCAACCATGTACAACTCCCCCTCCTCGCCCTCCCGTGTCTATGGCTTACCTCGCGAGAAATTTTTATGAATTTCATTTCCGTCGCATGCAAGCTTTGAATCAGCGTGTAGAAATTTGCCATGAAGATGAAGAGGAGGAAGAAAAGGATGGTTGCATTGAGAAGCAGGAGAATCACTTCAGTGAGCAATTTTGGCACGGATGAAATCACGCCGAGTCCAATGGTTCGCAAAAGTGCGAATGCGTACAGCTTCCCTTTGGCCACCAACTGTAGATCATTCATCTCAATCCAAGTGACGCCTGGATTTGCTTCCCCGAAAACGACGCATAGCTCTTGAACAGCGCAATGTGCACAGGTGAGCCAATGTGCCATGACCACGAGTATGAGACCAGATAAGCCGAGGCGGATTTCCAAGCCGTTCAAATCCTGGCCCTAGGAGAAGTGCCAGCAAGTTAAATTATTTTCACTTCCTTGTTTACAACTGCCACCTTCGTTCAAGCAATTACCAAAAGGACGTTTCTCAAGTACCGATAGAGTTTAAAGATGAGTAGGAGTCGGAACAGGCCAAGTTGCTTCAAGGCCAGGGAAACTCGGTCACTATCAATGAACTGGTAAGCGCCGTTGATGAGCACAAGGACAGCCTCCCAAGGAAGAGCCGACAGGAGGTCAACGATGAACCACGTGCGCAAGTAGGAGGTGCAAATTTTCCGCTCATTTAGCTTCACATCCTCCGACTGAGGATCAACGTAGCCAGTCCGAAAGTTCATCACGATGTCTAGCATGAAGAGCGTGCTGAACACCCAGGTGGCCACCGGAGACCATGCAAGTTTCTTTTGCAGTAGCCACATTTCTACAGGTACTGTAGCGAGGAAGGCCAGAACGGCTACCGCCATCGTGAGTTCCCAGAAGTATCTGTGATTAGGTAATGGGAAAATTATTATTGGAAGAGTTAATGTATGACTGAAAAAACGAATGCGTCAATTCATGTGTCACTGCCGCAACTCAAAGTTCAAAGTCTCGCCTTCACCTGAGCAAAGAGTAGGGGTGGATAATGCAGCATGAGCTGGATATTTGTCTTATTTGCTCCTTCTGAACGCTGTCTTGACTTCGCATTTTGCCACGATGTGCGAAATGGAAATCCGATACAAGGAAGAGGACGCGTCTCACTCTTCTCCACCACTTGCGACATGTGAATGCTACGTTGCACTTTCGCCTAAGCTTATGCAAACAAGCGATGCAGGATTCGCAACCGTGCCGTTTTGGCTCCCCAGGTTCTGTATTTAATGTTTCGATAGTGGCGCGTTCTCCTCGTATAAGTCTAATTTCAGCTTGCTCTTCTTCCTCGTTTTCAAATTGCTCGTAAGCTTCATACTGCTGAGCTAACGAGACTACAAAAGTTTGTGGAAAAAACATCAGTTTGATTAACTTGACTGTCAGCAGTTAGTATTGACTCAGTCAGAGTCGTCTTAATTCATGGCCCGTAACTCATAAGCTACCTTTTGAAAGCGGGTTTTCCAGTGAATACAAGCTCAATGCGGCAGGGGCAGCTTCCCCTCTCACTGGAGATTCATGTCTGGGTCCAGATTGCATGAGGAAGGACTTTAGACGTTGATAGTCTGCTCAATATGTACTTAAGTACAGCATAATTCTGATGGACAAGTATACAAAAGAGTTTCTTCAATTCAGTCTCTTCTATTGTGAGAAACGACAAGCGTTTCAGCTTGCCAATTTACTTCCAGTTTAATTCAGTCTCTGAAACCCACAACTTGATGCCTGTGCTAAAAGAAATGATTTTACCCTAACCTTGCGGAACAAAAATAACAAGCATGTCATCATGTTTGCATCATCGGCTCTTTAAAACTACAAAATGTCACTTACTTTCAACAGAATGGTGCTACGTTGTGAAAGGCATATTGGCCTTCGTCTCGATATTGGTCAGGTTCAGATCATTCCAGTTTCTTACAATGAGGAAAAAGCACGCTAATCAGCTGGCAAAAAATTCCCCTTGGCTAAAAGTTGTTCCTTTTTCAACAACTTGTCAATGATTATATCGGAGGATTAACTAGGCCAAGTCGTCAGTTTGATCGGACCAGATGCATGTTACGACACACGGTGATCGAACTTGACGTTTCCATAATTTTAAGCGATTTATTCTCGCGCGGTTTCCTTTATTTGGCTCGTGTTCACGTGGAGTACATATGAGTTGATGTGGAGCAGATCGTTTATTTTTAGCCTGAATGCTATTGCTGTGACGACAGTTTAATAGACATGTAATGAAATTGGAGATTGTAAAGTAATGTGATGCACCGGTATAATTTATCACATGCATAAATTAGACGTCGGCAAGACTTTTGGCTCACACTCGCACGTCAAGCGGGTGTCACTCACTTGATCTGATGATCACTCTGCGACTTCGCAGGGAAGAAAAATCTTGATGAATCGCATAATCACAGCCGGGGGAGGCAGTAAGTCATCAGATATTAAGGAAGTCGTTCGCGGGTTCACGTTCATCAATGAAGGAGCGTGTGTGTGTGCACATACATGTATGCGTGGAAGGAGCTCGGCTCTTTCTGAGAATGCCAGTTTCGCGAGAAGATTCGCGACTGGAGCAGTCATTGAGAATCTGGTGATTAGTATGCAAAAAATCCAAACAAGGTGAGCAAATCCCCACCATGCTTTTTGTGTCCTGTGGCAATGATGATGTAGAAATGTTGCTCGTGTACTTGATAATGTTATGCGCGTTTCACTCCGCAGGTGAGCAACAACTTAGGTATACTTCATTGCCACCTCTATCTATCAGTCTTCTGCAAGCTGAGTGCTATACAGCCGTTTGAAGGGATAAAATTTGCCTGAGGACACACATGTGAGTACATACAAGAGCCGCCAAGTTCAAAGTAAAAGCCTTTGCCGGGCATGCTGAGACAGAATTACAACGCTCAGGTTTTTTCCATACGTCCACTAGACTCTCATCCAGCAACATTGTTGTTTCCATGAGTGTGCCGAACTCCTCAGTAGTCAGTGATTAAGTGTCAATAGAGTTAATTGGTTCGATTTTCACACCTCATTAGAGGCTAGTTAGCTGTGTACACTTGAGTACATTAGCCCGGGTCCGCGTCTCAACTTTGCTGAGGTAAGTCTTTGAGTTTGCTATAACGTTTTATGTCGATAGTGACATTGCATGCTGAGCGTGCATGCTATATCAGTCCTCGGTTGGTGAGAAAGTGGAACCACTTGTCCTGTTCACGGTTGTCCGAAAACGGTTGTAGTTTACCGGGCTAACCACTAGTGTGCGTTTACAGGGTTGTTGCTTTAATTATTGACAATGACCATTGGAAATTCAAGCTTATAAATTGCTGAACAGCTAATTGAGTCACAAAATCGTTTGTACAACCTGGCAAACAGCAAACACTTAACGTACTGTCGATTTGCAATGGTATGGTGTCTGTGAGGGACACGGATGACTTTCACGTCTTGATTCAAAGGCAGGCGAATTCATGATGAGGACGGTTTTATCTGTGAAGGTGTACGATAGCCAAGAGATGGCAACTGCCTTGAAGCGGGAGGGGACACGGGCATCAGCGTATCATGGTTTCAGGCAGAAAACAATGCAGTTTCGCCTGGCGAAAAATCGCGATTCAAACTCACAACCTGCATGACCGCTTCTAGAGCTGCAAGAATGCTGCCGCATGTGTGTTATTGATTGACAGCTACGGGTGGTTTGTGTTGGAAGTGGAATGGCTGCATGCTTGCTCCTTCGCAAAATACTTTCAAAGACCCAGCCTAGACGTCGACGATGATGTGAGAGCAAGATTCGAATCAGCAATTGTTCATGTTGCGAATTGCTGATATGGATGGAATACTGTCAATTGCGCTATCCACATTTGCATTGCGGGGCTCACAGTCTGTTGGACTCGATGTGCATCTGACTCAGATGGAATAGTCTTGAGGACATTTATAGAGGTGATCACGGGAGCTATCAAGTCATGAGAACAATATGACATGTTTCCTCACTTTGCCTCTAGCTGGCTTCAGCCCCTGACTGAGGGTTCATTCTGTGCTTGAATTCTGGCCACAAGGCGCAGATAAGTAAGCAGAGGTGAAAAGGAAATGAGAACCGGGACAAAAGTCTTTTAAGAGTAGCATGCAGAAGACACTCGGGAGGGAGCCGTATAAGAGTAAAGCAAGTGTGCATTACACTTACCGTACCATTGTTCTCTAGCTTCAGCACATGTTGTTTCCGTCTTCCCAAAAAAAATTGTGAGGAGTAGGCTCCTTGTTTCGGTGAATCGAACGAGATGATATTGGAAGGGGTAAAGATTATTTTGTGGATGCTCTATGGTAAAATACTCAACTGCAGGCAACAGCATTCACTGTTAGAGAAGCAAGAGCGGCCTTTACATTTTTGTTTGCTTCCGGATGAATGATTGTCAAACGGATGCAGTGCAAGATGTATAGGATTTTAAAATCCTACCATAAATGCACCATTAGGTAGTTGTGGCGTTGGGGATGCGGGAGAAGGAGATCTGCGTACGCCATGCATTCCTGGGATTTGTTACAGAGGAATTCCTGTTGTAAGTATACGGGGATGTTGTTGAGGTTCAGGGACTCGGTAATGTACTAATGTGTAGGAGAAGAGACGTCAGGAAGAATTCGTAGCATCCCGTCTTCACATGTTTCACGGACGGAGTAGTGCCCATGCACATGAGCACACACAGAGTTTTCCATGGTTCATCGTAAGGGCATTTGTGAAATTCGGATCTTTTCGGCCACCCTCGGCCCGGTTTGTTGTTCTTTGTACGCACACGTCAAAAGAGTTGGTGCCAGTATCCAGAGCCGCTGCAGACTGCAGCCTGATGTGAAATCTGTGACGCCGAACCGGTTTCACAATAATTTTTCATAATCACATCCCGGTATCAGCCCATTTTCAAATTTCCACCACCTCATAATCTAATATCCGTCATCATGGCGCACTTTCATCTTTTCGGAACACATCTTGTTAAAAGCCAAAAGCTGTTTTCAACAAATGCACAAATTGCACTTGGCTGAGGTACGAACCAGCATTTAGCAGATGAGGCTCATTTTCCAAGGCTTTAGCTTGCTTCAAAGCTAGGATCTGCCATGCCCTAAAAAATCATTCATTTGTGGATTGGATCTCCGAGGAGATGCTGCGAGCTTAAAGGCTATCGGTGGTTGGTATTAAAATACCTTGTTTTTGCCCTCATGCAATTCTACCTGCATGGGAATGATGGGGTTTAAACATGT
>VRMD01002295.1:0-13689 GCA_009872375.1 Sminthurides bifidus | reverse complement strand
AAACAAATAGTAATTTGTAACTCAGGTTTCCTTCTTGAATTACATAGAGGAGTAGGTCACAAGAGTTTGTATGGTAACCAGAGAAGCTGTGATTGCAATGATCCACTTAAAAATGAATACGTGCCTGAAGCCTCATTCCGGCAAGTGATTGTATCTCTAATTTTCGAATTCAAATAACCAATCGATTTCTGTTTCACTTTGATTTTTTTCAACACTTGGAGTTTTCACGAGCCAGGACAAAAAATCCATTCGCAGCTAATTTCATTCCTTCACTCACGTCTCATCATCACTCTCACCCTTACCTCGAGCACAAAGTACACTGAACTTAGGATTTGGTGAACTCACAGACACTAAGTTATTATACTATTTGCTACTTGTTTTCTTTCTCAAAATGTTTATCAACCACCCGTACTCAGAAGATTCTCTTCAACAGATACGAAGAGATGAGAAATGGAAAAATTTGAACAAGTTCCAATTTTTTTACGCTCCAACTTTCAACGATAATGTACCGTGGCAGTAAGAGCCTGATACTCTTCCATGTAAATTCAATACACCACAGTAAAAGACAACTTCACAGTGTCATAAACACAGCAATAATAGCTACTTAACCAACAGATTTAAAATTCTGGCACGATGCACAAATTCCCTAGAGATTTTCAGCAAAAACAGGAGAATCCTTAAAGAACCAGCACTAAAATTCCGGAATAGTGTCTCTCTCAATCTGCTCGGTTGTTCGTCGTCACCGGTTTCTTTCTTCGCAAAAACATCCCCTTTGAAACAAATTGTACGAACAGTGTGGTTTGCTATCCTACTATCTGTAACAATTGTACAGTTTGTCCGTATATGTTGTGTATGTTGTACTGAATCAGCGCTTGGTGACCATGGAAACGGTACTAATTGTGGGGTTCACTACGCTCTTGAATCACGGCTACTAAACACTGTATCTATACTAATTCCTTCATGCGTCCAACAATCACTCTTCTCCCTAGCAGAGGAAAAATAACACTAACAAGTTCAACAATGTTCTTAAAGCTCCAACGATGATCAACCGGAGCTCAGCATCACCAGTTTCCTCACCAGGCTCTCTCACCAACAATTTTACGATTCAATCCTCTTGTAACAGTAAAGGACACCAGCTTTAAACTTCTTACTGAAACTACCTCTCGCTCTTTGAATACTGAGAGCTCGATCGGCTGCTGGTTACACGCAAAGTTTCAAAGCAACACTTCATCCTTCAAAGGTTTAAACTTAACTCAAGTTCACAAGTTACACAGTTTTCCATCAGCCTCTCTCACAGCTCAGGTTCACCAGATGCAGGCCAACTAGATCTTGCTCGCCGCTCACAGCATCACAACGTGTTGTTTCTTCATCTGCAGATGCACTCGCTTTACGAGGAGAGTTTCACTACTCGCACATTATCCTGTCTGCCTCATGGATTGTTTCTTGTGCTCGCTCGCACNTGCACACCTGGTGATTGCTGTACTGTTCTTTTACAGTGAACATACTCTTTCCTACCGCTGTTCAAGCTCAAAGTTCTGGCTTGAGCTTGGGACCACGAGGTTGAGGTCCTTAAGCAGTAATAGTCGGAGAATCGGAGTAGTAAAATGCTTTGATGGGTCTCTGCCTCTCTTTGAACTCTTAGACAGTTCCTTTAGAAGCACTAGAAGCACGGGGATAACGCTTTTATCCTGCTGGATCTTGCAACACCTGTAGTTTCAGCTTGTCGTGATCAACGTAGCCCAAAGCTACAGTCAGGAGTTTTGGCTAGACAAGAGTAGGAGAGTAGTGCTGGCATGCAAGCTACTGGGCTTGTCTAGTCCAACTACCTTTTAGTAGCAACCAGCAATTGTATTAGCTAGAGGCAATTGTGAATCCACAGCTCCGATGTGAGTTGCACAGTTGTGTATTTATTGGCAGCTCTTTATGGCTTGCCAAATCAGTGAATTTACACAAGCTCTTAGTCGTAATAACGCGACAGGCTTCGTTATCTAACAAAAATCTCTGGCACTCTAGCACAGTAGCCCGTTCACCTTCAAAGTTTGAGAAGCTATGAAAAGTTTACAAGCTGATCGCTGTAGTCCACTCTAGCCTTTGCTGCTCATACGCTTCAGTTCGAGAACACAACAATTCGCACAATCTATTTCTTCCCCATCCGAGTTAAACGCAAGCAATAGGGAATGAATCCCATAGGTTATAATTCATAACAATACCAGCCACACTCTCAGTCACAAGGCTCACATGGCTCAGTCACAGGGGCCGACATGTCGGGTCTGATTCATCCGGGTAACACCTTTGGACAAATCCCTCCAGCCGATCCGACTTGTGTTAACTAACCCATAACTCAATCCAATTACCAGGTAACCGGGTACGCAGGATGCCGCACAAGTTGCACTATGCTGTGACTCACTGTTTCATAGCCATAGAGCCTATTTCCCCAACACGGGAGCAATTACAGCCAGCCAAGGCACAATACGAGTCACCACACAGTTCGACCTGCCCCGGGAGCAAACCACGTTCATAAACAGTATAATGAAACACCCGCTTTCGGGGCTTTAATCCCTGAATTTTGTGAACCCACCGGCCTGGCTCTCATCTACCTGGAACTGGATTATTGTCAGAGGGAGGAGGAGGGGTGTCGCAGATCTGCGGACTGAAACGTGTATCTGTTTAGAATACGTCCTTTTCCTTCCCGGTCTGCACGCGGATTGACACCAGTCTCGTGTTACAAGTTACACTTTTACGCTACAACAAAGCAAAACACACGGCTCCCCTTCTGGTTTGTGCGAAAGGAAGAGCTTTTGTCGTGCTAGCTCCAGTCTCGGTCCTTGCCTTGTACTGACAGTAAAAGTAGACGGCAAACTGAACTGCAGACTGTGGAAAGACGCCATCGCATGCTTATCACCGTTAGTTTAGGCTGCTACGATCTATGATCTTGCCAGGGGAAAGAAACATCTCTCTCCTTTTAAACACGACGACATGAGTGGAATATGTGTATCAATTTTTCCTTTATCTACCCTCACAGCATCGTGGTTCAAGTTGGAAATTCTCCCTCTCTTGCTTTTTTCCCTTGACTAAAAGTTCTGCTACGTTACTAGTTTACTATATTGCAGTAGTCGTGTACGTAGTGTGGGCCGATGCCTATCTTTATTGAACTGGGGTCCATGGTCGGAGAGAAGGAGTCCCTGAAGATCAAATGAATGAGAGATGAATACGTAAAGGACAGCTGGAAAATGAGCGATTACACTTTCAAAAGCTTTTTCCGATCTGAATAAAAGTGAGTTATTCACACAAGTCTCAGACACATTTATACTTTGTCAAATACAGTGTCTGCGTACTTCTAGGGTTTTTGGCTTTGGATTCAGACAGATCCGACGCAGTCATACCTTCTGAAGTAAGATAGTTTTACTGTTAGCTCAATTGCTGAATCGAGACACAGGAGGCCTTTAGCAAGTGAACTGGATTGGAAGATCTAGAATGAAAATCGCTTTTCCGTAAGTTTTATCTGCAGTTATTACCGCGGGGTATGTGTTTAAAGATGAGTTTAAAGCAACTCGTTAGTCCTGAGAGCGGATCTGTAGGCTTTGATTCACATTCAGAAAAGGCTTCAAATCATATAGCCATGAGGAAAATAACCTCGTAAAAGGTCTTCTTTAAGTCTTTAGGCAGCTTTTAAAACTCATCTATGGCACGAGCATGGGTAGCATTCGTAAAACACTGGTGTTAAGACAAGATCACACCCCTCACCCCCACCGCAAGTGTTTCTCTTGTATAACTTTGATCTGACAACTGCTGTGACTGGTGGCGAGGTACTAGACACATGGAGCTTATTCCACACGTACCAGGAACAGGAAACATTGGATCTAATAAATTCCAGGAACTTAATTCAACACGTTGTGTGTGGTATCGTATTCTACATTTCTATTCCACTGCTCTGATCTGAACCACGGGTTACCGGGTGCATTTAATCCAGGGGGTGGAATGAGTAGTACACACACACCACACCAAGGGCTCATGTCAAGTTACATAATGAGGGATGAAATCTCTTGTTTGATTCAATCCGGCCAGATGCAGTCTAGTGTGCAACGTGATGCAAGCTCGACCAAAAAAAAATGATGCATTGGTAGCTGCATTGGTAGCAACTGCGTGTTTCTACAGATTATACAGGGGTTCGAAAAACACATCCTGTGGTATGCACAAGTAAGAAATCATAACCTCAATGGTTTGGTGTTCATTCCCTCGGCGTAACAAGATACGAAATGCTAAATCATGCTGTAACGAGGAAACTGTCGGCTTTAATCCAAAAACCCGAATTCATCTCCAGAAGTCTCTAGATTAGATAAAATTGAAGAAACAAGCGTTCTTTAACCAAAGTTTCTTCAGCTTGTGCCCTTAAGGATTAGGTGTTCAATCGGCTGAGTACTTGAGGTTACATATGTCTTCAGAAATATTCATGACGTCCTGTTCTATTAAGGATACGAGAGTAGGAAGTCGTGAAACGAAGTTCCAATGGTTATAATTACAAGAACATGTATTGGATCAGGATGAGTTCGAACACGTGACATGGAGTAGAAGAGCCCCATCCATACCATTTTAGACTTTTTCCTTGTAAAAGATCTCATCCATGTCATGGTGAACGACACTAATTTGAATGAATTACTGTCGAAAACAGAACTTTAACGCATTGGTAGTTTGGGATTTGATACAAACTACAGTGGATGCGTACAAAATATGCCACATTATGATAATTGAGTTGTGTTTACTCAGGCTGTTGTAAGTTGCAGTGGATTGTAGCCGGCACTACTGTCATTGCCTACTGCTAAAAACTATACAGCTTAATGCACATCCGTCATCATAAATTCGACAGCCCACAGCTTAATTGTGCTCACAAGGGGGAGGATATTGAACAATTGTTGGATATTGAGGATATTGTTGGCTCTTTTTACGACTAACTGTTCTGGAAGGCGATTACTACCATTGTTTATTTTTCCTTCCATCGAATATGATTATTGCTATAGCGCATGGGGGTGAGGGTGAGATCACGTTGTTGGTTGTTGCATCCTCAGTTCGAAAAACAAGTGATTGCGTATACTGTGTTTCTATTAGTTTATGGCACGGGAACGCAATGTAGGACCAAATGCCTGCATGGAGGGGATGTGCCACATGTCACTAACAATACGCCAAGTCCAATTTGTGAGCCATATCTGCCTTAGAACACAGGACATGGAAAACACTAAGGCACAATTGTTCTTCAATGGGATGAAAAAGGAAGATTTCGAGATTTCTGGCCGTCAAACAGAGTTTACGTCACAGATCAAACACGAGGCATTCTTTCTTTGCACCCTTGTGAAGCAATACTTTTGTGCTGAAGAAATTCAACATACAAATAGAAAATGGGCTTTTCGAATCAAAGAAAGCGCTTAAAAAGGGGCAAAAGGAATGTCTTTCACAGTACCGCCTTCCTTTGACGTTTACAACTGGCGATGCTTTCGAGGCACTAGGACTGCACTGGTGGTAACACTTAAAGCGACATTTTTGTCCTGCTTGAATTATTGTATTAAGCTGCAAGATGGTATGTTCGTGTAATGCAAACTTTGGGGCATTCTTCGCATTTTCATAAGTTACAGCATCAGGAATCAGGGGTGCATGCCTTCAGTCTGGAGGACTTGGATCACTTCTCGAAGGTTCACAATTCAGAGATTCGTTCCAGAACGGATCTAAGAAGAATGTACCTCCATCGCATCGCCTATAACTTCGATCACGTGACTACAAATCATACAAATACAAATCAAAGCCCAAATCGTACAAGGTTGGACTTCTAGTCAAAAACTGGGCCCTGCATCCTGTGATTCATTAGGAAATGTTGTAACAGCATAACTCGTTACTTGTTACATTAAAATGATGGAGGGTCCAGCTACGCAGTTTTGACTCACCCCTTGACTTTGAAGAACGATTTCGAAAGATCTGAATCTTGAATCAAAGCATCAGGGCCTGCAATACCCACCCTTCCAAGTATTAAGGTAGACTCGAGAAAGAGGCACTTGCTTCCATGAAACCATTTCTCTGTCGATAGAGCATGAGTTTTTTCCCCATCTGCTTTCACAGAAGAAAAGAAACTAATATTTGACTTGAGATGAATTGCCCTGTTGATTATTGCCGAAGCTGAAAGGTATCGTAAATAGTCCAGGCTGAAGCACTACAATCTACAGTACGGTAGTGTGGACTTTGAGGCTCTGACCTCCTCACTTAATAGGCTTCATCGATATGTGTAATAAAAGCACATGTTTACAAAGTGCATCACGCCAAGTTTCAAAGTTCAAAACACGATACTGTAAAACCTATCAACAGATTATGCAGGTGTAGAAGATGAAGCCAGAGCTTCGAATAAAGCAACTCGCACCGTAATAAATCAACAGCCTCAAGAGAATCGAAACAGCCCAATTCAGATATGAAACCAGAACACCAAGTATTACAAACACCAACTCGCACTACCAGACAAGATAGGCAAGACAATCAGTGAACCAGATATACGCTTCACAAAACGCCTAATCTTCAGTCTTGCTTCCTTCCTAAACAACCTTCCTTGAAGTGTTTCTAAAAAGCGGGCGTAGTAAATCCAAGTTGTTTTCCCAACGAAACTGAACACGAGCCAGGTCAGAACGGAAAACCATACGGAATAGATTACACATCATGTGTGAGTCTGCTCATGAACTTGAGGCGATAACAGAAGAAAGCAAAGACCTTTAAAATTGGTGAGAGCCTGATCGTATACAGTTAATGTTATGAGGCAAATGCAAGAGGAGGTCGTTCCCGTTCTTGGACTAACGATGCGTCGGGACCATAATCATAATTATTACAGCAGTCAATAGCCTGTTTACAGATACTTTATGAGGCTGAATTGCCCTGGAAGTTGGTTCAAGCAATTCCCTCGGGTGGTGTGAGAAGGATGAATGGACGGAAGAAATTGTGTTATCGATCCTCGTCCTCATTGTATCCGTAATTCACACGGTTTGTTTTTCAAATTCGACAATTTCATTAGAATCTAACATGCAAGTTTGTACCGAGTTCTACAGCTTGAATACAAAAACACAGCTAAGTGGAGAGGATGGCCTATTAATTTATACTTTACTTGCCTCCCTGCTTAATTTGAGGTAATTAAACAGTACAAGAAGAAAGAGCGATTACATCCCTTACCGGTTCTTAATCGACGTAATAATTATGTCACTTTACGGATTCACACGTTGAATACTTAAGCGATTATGTAATGCGATACTCCACGACAATTAATTGCAAAAACTAGGCCTGCAACTCAAAAAGACACTGTTTCCTCAACAGCTGCATCGATGCACAAAACCAGCGCTCATTAATTAGCTCCAGCCAGCCCTACAGCATTGAAATTCAACGACAATAACGAATGCAGTTCAGTTCAGCACTACTTTATAGCTGAAATACAACACCCTAAGCGCCATTTTATACTCATTAATCATGGGACATGGCATGTCAGGCTTACTATACGGTGTAGGCGAACCGCATCGAAATTGATATTGTTACAGGGAACCAATTACAGTTAAATAGCTACAGTTTCTTCAATCGAGTCAACACATTTGCTCTGTGTATTATTCGCAAGCGACTGCATTGCCACTATCTAAAGTAATACAAGAAATCGCTTTCGAAAGCATGATCGGTTGACAGCATTCAGATCTTCCCTTGTCATACTTCGACGCTTTTCATGCATACTTTTGCAGCTGTACCAAGTGTCTATTGATAACCTACAGATCACCTCTTCACAAAACTGGCTGAAATGGAGCCAGGGTCTAAACTCCATATCGCCTTAAGTGGTTAAGTAATTACGAGCAATATGAGGCGAGGAACAATATGAGCTTCTGATGATGTTCCCCACGTTCCGTCGTTCTTTTCACCCGTGACAGCAGCAGCTACACATTATGCTACATGTAACGTTATGAACATCACATTATGATGCTGGAAGTAGTCGTGCGAAACCCAAACCATTAATCAATGCACAGCATCGACTTTATCCACGTCTCCTAAAACAGAAGGAGGTGGAAGGCGTTCGGTAATTACAGTCATGAAATTATGCAACGACAATGGCGTTACTTTTCACTGCGGGAAGCTTGCTACCTTTAACATACGTACATGCAGCAGCAACTCGACTTTAGCTCCTGGCTTTAAATGCATTCACGCTTCTGTTGCTACATCTCTTCTTCTTCCTGTGTTGAAATTGAAAGAGAAGAGTCGACGTGGCAGAAGAAGATGCCATTTTCTTGTCGGACTCGGCCCATCCCCAGGACACTAAAACTAACCAGGTGATGGCTGAACCCTTTGCATAAAGACTTTTTTTGATTTCACTGATCTTAACCATGTAAATGTAAAAGCTCTTCCCTCAATTGATGATAGCGGGAGCAATCGGCTCGTAATTAGCAATTACTCGCTCATTGAAATGTGTAGTTCCTGACTGGTTCATTTTATTTGCTAATGGAAGCACAATACAGAGAAGGGATAGAATTATGCTGTTGCGTCACAAGTCGTGATGCTTGAATTCCACCTTACATCACGTTCAAGAAACGCCTGATCAATTTTTTGCAACGAAAGAATCTTTTTTGCAAACTCTCCAACCCAGCTCACTAACTTTCACTGCTACAGATACCACCACAGACGGTGCAGAATTGTGCAAATTGCGAAACACTAAGCATGAAATCCGTCACTGCTGGTTTGAGTAAACTCGCTCTGTTTTCGTGAATACGGTCAAATTGATAAGCCACATGCATATGTGACAGTGACACCTGCCAATTCCATTCTTTTCATCCGGAGCATTCAGCCCGTGCAAAATCATGATTACTTGCCTTTGATACCGCATCAAAGCTCAATCAAACCAGGTGGCCATTACCCAAGAGCCTGGGCTGAACAGAAGTAAACGAAGGGGTCTGGTTGTACTCTTCTAGTTTTGAAAGCAAACTGAACTGTAAAGCTTGGGTTGAAGAAGAAAAAGAAGAAGCGAAACTGGATGAAGAAAAGGACGAAGGAGGCGGAATTACATTACCGCTGTCATGAAATTATGCTTGATTTTGCTCAATTCTGAATTATGGGAACGGCTCTTCTGCCCCTTGCCTGAGACACATAAAAGACATAGGAGCAACTGGTTATCGAATCAAGAAGCCTGACCATAAACCTTGATCACTCCCTGAGACCAGAGATTTGCCACCGTAATTTTGATTTAAGTTGACGCATCAGCTCAAGTAACTATGTGGTTTCCTGCCTCGAAGGAAAACGAGATTCACAGGACTCCAAGCTCGTTTTCGGTAAACCATTTCACGATCAAACAGAAGGCGAAAGAGCTGTGTACCAACAGCATGAGAAATCCAATTTTGCTAACCACCAGTTTGACCAGATTAACCAGGACGCTATTCAGTTTCGTTTGACAACACAGGTCGTTTCGTTAGATTGCCACAGGACTGAGACCGACTGTAGGATTCATCCTTACTACACTCACACCTTCACTAAGAGATACGAATTTTCAATGCTTAAATGTACACATACACTTACATGTACTCGGTGCAATATATGAGGCAAAATCATGCCGATTCTTAAAAGCCAAAGCAAGTTGAGACAACTTCCAGCCTGAAATAAAAAGTTGTAAGGTCGGCAGAGTTATAGGGCGGGTGTGTGAGGGTGAAGTCGAAAATCACAATAATAAACTTGCTTTGTGCGTTAAGTTAGAGTTAGATCAGGATCAGTGGCACAATTCAAGCCGTCATGTGATGTGACTGCTAAGAGTATTAGAAGGCGAATTACCAAAGGCTTGCTGAAACGCTCATGTTACGAGCGAAAGCTCGCAGGCTTTATGTGTATTAAATTTGATTGCTTTGCGTCGCAGTAGTTGAAAATGTACGCAAAGGATTTCCTGTTTTACATTGAGTAAGACAAGGTGTGGCAGCTCAGCTCTTCAATTGGCGAACCACCTTAGTTGTCAAATTATTTTGATGTGTGTAAGCCAGGAACAATGCAATTGCTTTTGATGCACGCATGATGGCTTGTGACAATTGTAACTAGTGCATAGTGAGGCAATTTTCAACCGCGTGTTGCAAACCAAGCTAAGAGGGGGCACGTCGTATTAAACCAGATTTGCCATTGTTGCGTTACACGACTATGCTTTGAACCCAGTGCAAAGAACTCTTAAAAGCCAATATCAGGAGGAATTTACAGAGACCATGAACTAAATTACCATGGCCAATGAATTTTCATAATTCTTATCCACAATTCACGTACTGCTCAAAGCTCGTTACCATGCCAACAGCAGACGCGATTTCAAAATTCTTGCCATAGCCATAGCAATGGCCGTAGCACAGCCATCCAAAACTTATTTGGCATTGTGACAAATTCAGGACCGTCACCATCCTGATGAATTTCAGTACAGGAAAAGGCGCGTGGTCGTAGCCTAGCCCTGAAACGTGTAAAAAGTTTATCCGGTCCCAAAAGCTCGAGACAAGCCGATAATTAGCCTAATCCGTTTCCTCGCTTCCTCGGCAATATTTGGTATTAAAAAGCGCACCACCCTGTACTTATTAGTTGGTTCTGTCGTACACTTGGAGCTAATCTTCCTTCGGTACAGTTAGCTGCTGAAAGCAGAAATGCAATCCATAATCCTTGCGTCCTAAACCACGTGAAATGCTTTTGACAACATTGCGATCACACCCCCTGAGCTCAATTCAAATCCGGCAGTCGAAGCCAAATACAAAAAGGAAAGATAAGGCTCATCTTCAATCTTCATCGAACCGCATAGTTCACCCAACCTTTGTTCAGCCTTGCCCTTTGACCTGAAATCATTCGTTCGAATAATGCGCTCCGGTGTGGCTAATTTCTCAACAATTGATGCCACCATCAAGATCGAGTGTGCATTCAAGTTGCATTACTTCTTTGTTTGGCTTACTTTTGTTTTCGGTGTCATTTGGTCTGCAACATGCGAACTGTATGCAATCAGTCCGGTTTCTTTCAATGCTTTGTGGGAAACAAAAGGTCGAAAAGGATAATTTTGCTTTGTGGATAACCTTTGATTCTAATGCTGCGTACAGTTGAACGTTGCACTACAATGCAACGCTATCTCCCTCTGAGGCCCTCTATAAAGTCGATGAGACTTCCACTTCCACGGAGAGATTACACGTGTTACTTTTCTGAATTTCATTTGACCCTCGAATTAGCATTGTTTTGCAATTAGAGAAAATTAGGGTCAGCCGCTCTTCTCTTGGCTCAACAAACTCAATAAAACTGAGAATCCTCCATCAGGCTTTCACACTATGGCATCGCAGTTGCATTGTTGCATGGCGACTAGGCTTGGAATATTGCTCATCAATTCTCCATTCTCTTCTGTCCAGGAGACCAGAATCCACGACTTGTATCCAGGTGGTCGAGTAATTTGCACGAAGGAAAGAACTTTAATTACACACGGAAATCGACGAGTCGACGTAAATTAGCTTCTTCCTGTCGTAATTATTTTTCTCATATACCGGTTTCCCTGTCAACATGAGCTGTCGCTATACAGACAACTGTTGTGCTTCGCATGATCTGTCATTAATTCATTCAAGAGCTGGGAAACAATGAGTTTCAGCCAGGAAAAAAATACTAATGTGCTCTACCGGCCCAGTGAAACATGAGACTCGGGGTTCAAGAGCATCAGTAGCATTGAACTTTTCTAACTTTTCAGACTTTTCAGCTGATGCATGACTTTTCATCTAAAGGGCATTGCTGCAGCTGAAATGCATGCTTAAATCAATATTCAACTTAGTGTTCACAAAGCAAATAGCATTTGTGTAAACTAAACTGGAATTCCTTCCATATGAAATTCTTTCTGGCTTTCCACGTCTAGTGCTCAACGTAAACCAACAGGAGCAAAAAGAACATCATTTAATGCGTCAAATGCCTTTTGTTTCACTACCAAGTACTGTTAGCACAGATTAGACTGGAACAATAAGCATACATGCGTACAAGGCATCAACTGTAACATCATACAATTGTCAGTCTCGGTACTGGTACAATATGACGCCAAAGAAGTAAGAGCCAATAACTCAGTGAAGACGATGAATTTTTTCTGCCCCTCCTATCACTCTTTGTTTCCTCGGTGTGTTGGCTTTGATTACCTGTGCTCATAGGAAATGCGCTTGCATAATTGCATTTATCTAGGCATATTTTACACCTGGGATCCTCCCAACTTTGTAATTCTTTCCAGGCAGTAAAAGAAACAACAAATGCCACACATAAGATAACAAAAGGTGGTCACTGAACAAAAGAAGTGAGGCAAATCTTCTGCCCATGGCATGCTGAGGACCCAATGTCCGTATTTTGAATATTGAGGCACGTTACCGTTGCTGGTGAGGTGAACAAATCAGTTTTATGTGATTCCCACCCGTGTGTTTATTCCTAGATCCTAAAGTGAGTTTCGTTTCAATACGACCGTTTCAATTTTATAAACAGCAACTGACTCTGAAAAAATTGACTCCAATTTAAAAGATTCCTAATGTCAAAATAGGAGTAAAATATCCCAAACTTTCCAGCTGTAGTTGAAGCCTGTGCCGTCTGCCACTTTAATGTTGAAAATTGTGAGTTTAGATTGCAAATTGTTTGATACAGTTGAATGCGGAGTGGCCATGGAACAGCTGAAGCGTCTTACAATATTGCATTAGACTGCAGAATGTCTTGGACTGAACCGCATTTAAAATCAGCCTTGCAGGCTAGGCTTAAAAGCATCGAAGTCTGGTTCAGACATTGAGGGTACAGTTTGTGTGACTCAAGTCCTTGAAATGGACTGTACGGAACCGGCTGTGAGAAGTCTGATGCCCGGAGCTTAAAAGCTCCAAACCTCCAAGTCATTACAACTGACACATGTTAAACCTTAAGTACACACCACCGCCCAAATGAGAATCCTTACAGTTTGCTTTTATGATTTGTGGGTTTTGCTGGTCCTCTAGCGACGTCTGACAGCATGACGTTCAACTTCCAATTCGTTGAGAGCGATCAGACACAAGACTTTCAGGCTCCAGTTCCTCCTTGGTACGAGAAACATGCCAAACCACAATTCGATATGTGACCGCAGACAAATACACATAACTTTCCTCGCCCTCCATCGCGGATTGGCAATAGTTTCGTGGAACTAAGAGGCAATTAAATCTTTCCTGGCCAAAGTGTCCGAGAACCAAGACAAATGTTTGTCGCAACCAAGCAATAAAACTTTTAGGCTCTTTACTTTGCCTTGGCCAAAAGTTTACAGCTTGGTGCAGTGCGCAATTAGGTTTCTGATGTCACGCCAACAGAAAATGGGTTCTTTAACATCTGACTGAATGGTGTCAAGACATCGGAAATGGATCGAATCCCGTAGGGTTTCAATCTAGAAGAACCTGCGTTGTTTTGACAGATTCGAATTTCATTTTGTACAGTTCAGAGTCCTTAGTAAATTGTGACTTCTTCTAATGGAGAACTTTCACCAATTCAGTTCCAGACAACATCAAGTCGAAACTGCTGGAAAGCGGAAATTCGTCCACAATTTTAGAACTAATGGCCATCAGTGGAGAAAGTGGAACATGGTCCAATTTCCTGTTTGCAAAGACCACAAGTAAATCACACCAAGCTACCTATTTTCTGCAGGAAATTTGCACACAATCTATAAAATCAACCTAGAACTTGAAG
>VRMD01002294.1:0-13693 GCA_009872375.1 Sminthurides bifidus | reverse complement strand
ATTTCTCATCCGACTCCCACCATCTTCAATACAATCTTCACCAATGCCATTGGGCATCACCATAACATCGCTCTCAAGGCTACTGAAGTCGGAGAAAGTATTCTTCCGCAGAGCTTGCTACACAGTTCCAAAAGACTCTTGTATGAAACAAGGTAAATCAAGCATCCACTTCAACCTCATTTCCCTCAACCGTGCCACCACCCAAACTTCTATGCTTCCACACACAGCAACTACTCCAAAGACCGATAAACATAGGAGAGGGACTGGCAGCGCAGCCGGAAACTACTGCACCGAACCTCCCTTGTATACATGCTTTCATAAGCTCCGAACTCGGTCTCCTCGTCCCCATCTATATTCCACCCAAGAACTGCATCATCCCGCCTGCTGCCTGCCTGTCTTCAGCTTCAGCAGCTGCCCAACAAGCCCATCTTCCAGTCTTTCAAGTCAGTCAGTCAGTCAATCACTCGAGTCACAAGGATCTCAAATCAGATCCTCCACTACCTTCCTATCACACGCCCAAACTCCCGCAAACCAGACGTCCTTTCACCCGCACACTGGGCACGAACAACAATTTTTATCTCTTTTACGATCAAAACACACCATCTCAGCTCCACTTACTTTCAATCCGGCAATCTTCTCCTCCCGCTGCATGTGGTGAACAAATTCACCGACCTTGAACAACAGTTACTGTAAAATCTGCCCGCTTTTTTACAATCCAGTAAATTCCCTTACAAAGTAGCCAACAAAAACCTAGAAATCCCACACACTCCCATCCGCACGCTCCACGCTTCACTGCAAATATCAACTCATTGTCTCCTTTTACATGCCATCAAGAAGCTGCACTTTTCTCTCCTCCACCACCTCCCTACAGCTCCGCCACTTTTCTCCACCAGCTGCCGGACCAGTCATCACTTTCACCAACTCTCCTTTCACCCGCCGCACCACTTAGTCTCCTTCACACATTGCTGCAAAGCAGGCACAGATTCCGAGGCAAACTCACCACACCAAAAGTGGCTTCCGCAATAATATTTCCCGAGTCCAACACTCTTATTCACTCCGGAGCCTTTTGCCCCCCTGCTCCCTCCCCCTCCCCCATCTTCTTCATCCGTGTCAAACAGACTAACCAAGCTCAGCCCACCGCGCTTTCACACAAATGCCCCGACTCGTGTACAAATTTGCAAACAAGGCAATCATTCAACTCTGCATAGTCAGTTGAACCGAGAACACAGACCTTGGCACTCATATTTACCCCGGCTCCTTTCTCTCTCCTGACACCGGGACACAGCCCAGCCTTTATTTTAGACCGTCATCCATTACTCCAAATCTCATCCACGTCGCTTCCCTTTTCTTCCTCTACCTAACTTCTTGTGCAACGGTTGACTTAATGGAAAAACTTTGCGAAATCCAATACACAGCATCCCGACCGCTTAACCGGCTCAGCAGACAATAGGTCCCCATTCATTTTCCAAAGCCTCTCTCACCCACCATCAAAGTCTGTCCTTTTCTTTCTCCTCTGTTATTTTTTCTTCACGGCCATCTTCCCCCTGTACACTCAAAGGACATCTTCTTCCAAACCTCATCCTCCCTCAATCTTAAAGTAAAAGCTGACGATCATTAACCATTTCAACAGTTGCACACATACACGGCTTTGTTCTAAACCACACTTACACATCCTGTCCCAACGTCCTTTACCATCTGCTTTTCTCATTTCTATAATGTCGCTATATTTGTTTAAGCTCGAAGCTCAAATCTTCTTCCTATCCATATTTTAAACTCCAGTTCAAACTATGCGTTTTAACCTTCCCTCGAAACCCCATTTCCGAAAGCTCACTCGCACACTATCCTCATCAACTTCAATTCTCATTAGCTTCACTCCTATAGAAGATTCTGCGAATCTATGGCGACACGAAGCCCAAGCTCATACCTCTGACATTGACCTCCACGAGTTGACCCTGACTCGGAGAAACTACCACTTGAACAAGACAATTTCCCACTCTCATTTTATCTCCGGCTTCTGGCTCAGGCCCACCTCCGTAAATCACGCTAGCTGAAACAAATTCCTCGAGATCGTTCTTCCTAAAACACCCAACTTCAGTTTGTTCCCCGAGCCAAAGATGGCGCCACGGGAAAAAGTTTCACCTCCACTTCTCCGCACTCCACCGCTGGAGGCAAAATGTTCAGGACCCATGCCATCCTCATCCCACAATACACCTTTCCACGTCAATTTCCCTAAAGCCCCTTCTTTAGCACGAGAGCAACCTGCCATCAACCCAGTCATAAGCAGCCAAGCACCGCAGCAAAGCCTACGGGCCCCGGGTCGTGGCACTGCAGGCAGGAAAAGGCATGGAGCAAATGGCAAAAGAACAATAACCACTAAAACTGCTTTGCGAACAATAAAATCTTGTTTAAGAGTGCCACACCGCAATGCCAGTCAGCAGTTCTTTGTACTAGTCCGATATGAGTGTGAACAGAATGGCAATATCTCCCTTTGTCTCCCTACCCAACAACAGTTACTTTACTTTCTTCCCCGTCTTTTCCTTCACCTATTCCTTCCTTGCGATTTTCATGCCAACTTTTACGACATTCACCTACGGTCAAGTCCCATGCTCAAACAACTTTTCTCAAGTGCGAAAAAACAATCATTTTCAACCTGAACAACTTCACACATGCCGCAACCCCCTATGTAAACCATACCTTCGCCTATTACTTCGTTTCCGAATCGACACTCTATTTCTGATCTAATCTCGTTTTTAACGCTTTCTCGCCCTGGCTAAACTCCGGGTTCAGTTCCCAAACTCCTGATGCCAGCACGCGTCGTCTTACTTACACACGTAGTTCAAGCATTGGAGCACAATTACATAAAATTGGTAAAAAGGCTACGCCAAGTCCCCCAGTCCCACCCGCCGTTCCGTTACTTAGTGTGGTGGAACTCCGCCGTGGAGAAAACTCCCGGTTTCCGATATCCTCACTATCTTCCAAACTCAAGCACACAATAATAGATAAATGTCCTCCTTGTGCATTAGATGCCCGCACTGTGAAATCGACAGGGTAACTCTGGTCGGGAGAAGTAAACTTTCCTAAGTTGGTCTCCCATAGTCTCTTTCATAACAACTTTCATTGGCCAAAGAGGCGATATAAAAAAGTCGTCATTTCCGTTTTACGCCTCGTAAAAACTACAACGACAAGGAAATCACATATTCCAGTTTACCTCTTTCTCCGTCCTCCGACCGACCGTCCGTCCACACCAACCAAGTCCTTTCTCCCATAGTCACTAAAGCGTGAAACTCTTCTCCGCTTTACAAGCTTCACGTTCATACAGCATTGTCTCTTCACGGCATTATCTTCCCGAGTCTCCTTACACGTCCTAATATACATCTTTCTCTCAGTCTATCTGCCTTCTCTCGTTTACTTCCCGTAAACGCTCCGCACGGAGCAAGAACCATTAAAAGGATCTCCTTTATTCGCATCCTTAACCTACTCCTTGCTTAAATGCTCAGCTTGTATGAATTCCTCATCTCTTAATTTCTTCATTTCGTCCAATAGCACCATCATCAGTGCTTTCTTACATAAAAACTAATTACATGCCAGTAATTTATTTCAATATCACTGCACACTCCAGTCACAAACTGAGTGTGCACACAAGAGTAGCAGTCCATTCCCAAAACCCGAAACAGATAACTCAAGTCAAGTCAGAGAGGAGCAAAGCAGCAAGCCTTAATTGCACTTCCATTCATTTTTAACTCTGTCTCACAGTCTGGGCAAACATTCTCCATGTCTCTCTTCTCCGTAACTTCTTTGCTCAATTACCAGCCTCTTTGCCTTTTATCATAGCCGCTACGACGTAACACCGTGTTACGCACCACAAAAAGACAGAACGCACTCTTCCTCTTCATTCCCTCCTGGATCACCGTCAACAGCACCAGCATCATCAAAAGTGCACAGGAAGTAACATTTACGCTTCGACGCTCTTCATTCTGGCATTACACCCCATTGATCTTCGTCGTGGATGTGAACATGATAGTACGATGATGCATGCACAGGATCACAAGATTCACAACCCCATGATATATGACTGACAAAACTGACAAGTGCGTTGCCACTTGTCCAATCCTGCCACGCTATTACAACTTTGATACAGTACCTGCCTCCAGGGCCCCGGGCAAAGTTTAAAAGTCAATGCCGTGTTTGGTAATTAAAAGAAAAAGTTCGCACTTACACTTACCTTTTTAAATTCCTGGATGGTGCAGATGAAGTAGGGTAAATCAGCTCGTTGACTCTCGATGTAGACGGAATCTGTGGAAAAATGCAACAAGAATTTATTAGAGAATCTCCGTAAACAGTAGCTAATAGCCAAGTGATACAGGATAATCCCTACCTCCGGCACGTAATTCACACAGTAGCATTATAATCAGCTAATCGTTTTATGATCCTCTTTTCTCCCAGCCTTTTTCTCCTCTCATCTTGTATTTCTCTATCATCCTTTCATGTTTCATGTCATCTCCACCATATTCGCTCCTCTTTCTCTCTCTCTCCTTCCTTCTGCCTTTCCACTCGCTCACTCTTCCGTCCTTCCTGCCTTCCTTCCAAGGCATTCCAAGCACATCTCTTTCACCGATTCTCCGAATCACGCTTCCAATTCAAAACACCAACCACATCTCAAGCTCAGTTGTGCCAAAGTTCACCCAAAGCTCTGCAAACTCTTTCATTCCATCTCCTCCAATCCCACCATCTCTAGCACCAGTATTCGCAAACAGACTTGAGTTTCCCAGCTTCACCCAACCTTGGACCTGGAGCATCTCCGTGCATGGACCCAAGGAACAAATTTGAGTAACAGAATTACCCAAAACTATATTTGCCACAGTGAAAACTCGACAAACAACACGGTGTTTCTCATCCGCTGTATCCTCTAATTTTTGCAACAAAATTCTCTCCTGCTTCTTTTCCGTTCTTGGCATCCCTACCTTTATTAACAATCGCACGTAGACTACGTGTGCGAAACCAAGTTCAAACGTTCACGTACATTTCTTTATCTTTTCATCATGCTCAACTCAACCATTATCAGGACCTTACAGACTGGTTGTTTGCCTCGCTAAAACAGAATCGAGCACGAGCCTCGCCATCGACGAGCCTGCTACAAACAAGGACCGTCCATGCATGAGTTTGCTTATGAGCCAAACCAGAAAAACACCCAAATCCCATTTAAAACAACACGTAATGCAGTGGCGGCGGTAGCGGGAAGGAGCTACCAGCAGCTTCATAATGCAAACATTCCGGAAACACGTTCGGCACATTTGAGCATTGCGTACAGCATAATCAAGAGCAGGGTTCAGCTCTGCTTCTGTCACCGAACACGACCTGGCCTTCCCTCCCAGGAACAGGTAACATGAGAGACCAAATTTGATGCTTCACAAGAAAGAAAGGGAAATAATCATTTTATGACTCCCTCCGATCCTGTCATTAACAACTAGACACCGGGCTCAAATTAAACCCTACCGTGCCTCCACCAAGAGCGAAAGCTCCAGCAACTTTTCCCCAACGGTTCCCGGTGCCCGGCTCCATAACGCCAACCCTTTCAAAAGCATCTCCCTTTTAAAGACCTCGCCTCAGAGTATGCAACTCCCGCTAGCTTCCCCCTTCACATCCTTGTCTTCAACCTCGGTCAACAGGCAACGAAAACCATGAAAGTATTCATAAATTTGACACTGTTACTCCATTACATGCATTTCCGCCCTGCGATTTTCTTACGGAAGCCATTTTTAATCTTAGAGCAGTCTTTAGAGCGTAGCTTTCAGGAAATTTACAAGTGATGGATCACAGCATGAATGTCAGGGTAGCATTTCATCATTTCTCCTAATAAGACTTTCAACAGAGAAGAATTTACCTTAAGGCTACTAATTAATAGCGACAAAACCAGCTGTTTTTATTCGCCACTGCTTCCTCAATACAGGCCTACTGTACAGGTTTGGTAGGTCTGCTGCAGTTGAGCTAACAGTGTAGTGGTACCACCCATGAAGCTTATTGTCCGACTAAGTTTACCAAAGAAATGAACGATTCATGGAAACCTCTGTTTTATAAACTTGTGCCTTTGTTTTTGTTTTTGAAACCAATTGCGTATTTTCATTCCTTTCCGTCCTAACTCGATTTCTATTTAATAATTCCAACGGATAAAATTTTCAAATCATTAACCGGATCAGACTTAAAATTCCAGGAAAAATCATAACAGAAAACATCATTGGTGAATCCTGTACTTGGAGAGCTTTCGTTTTATTTCATACTGCACATGATTTCAGTTTCATTTGGCACTGAAGTACATAAAACCTTGATGTTGCGTTTAGGTCTCGCAAACTGCAACTTTTGAGAAACTTTTTTCCATGTGAGCAAACAGGGCGTAAATTCCGCAAACAGCTTCCCGTGGTTTGTTTACGCTGAAAGGAAATTGAGCATTACAGAATTCCATGACCCGAAAAAAAGTTGCTTCTTCCTAACAGGGTTAACCTTATGCATGTTTTTGTTGGAATTCATGAAGCCACAAATTATTACGTGTAAAAGTCAACCTGCTGCTTCCTTTCCCCATATCTCTTTCCCTCACTGCCTCAGCTCCATCCTCGCATTACCCAGGAACGTGGTGCTTTCTTTCCCCTTCACAGCCTTGAGTGAATCTCTAAAACTTTGCCGTCTTGCACTGCACAATTCTTCCAGGCAGACCACCATCTCCTATTTCCTTAATAGTCATCGTGGTATAAAAAGTATCCACCGAGACTCTCAGTCAGCCCGCTCGCCTTCTCCTTTTCTCAACTCGGTCCAATCTCACGATATTCCGCATGACGCTCAGCATCTTTCTGACTCGAACCACGAACAGAACTGCACTCCAGATAACTTTCATCCTACCTTATACTACATGTGGTCTTGCTCGCTAACTTTTCCAAACTCTACGAATATTACCCTGGACCAGAGCACTACACACAAACATTGGAGGGCACGTACACCATATATGAATTCATAAAGAAGTCTCTCTCTCTCTCGGTATTCGCTCCATTCTTCCGACTTTTTCTACATCCCTTTTACACGGCATCTTTCAAGAATCTCAAATCTTTTCTTGAGTCAATATAAAAGCTGTAAACTCTTTTTCCTCTATTCTCATCTTGACTATTCCGGATCTTAAAGACTTGAGGATTCTCTCTCTCCCGCCCTCCCTCCTCTCTTGTCCCTTCGAATTCAGTTCGTGCTGAACCTCTTGTAAAATTTTCTCATGGAATTGAATATGCTTAAACTTTTACCATATTCCCGGCCGAAAATCTCGGCATTAGCATCGTACACAGTCTTGGATCCACAAGTCTTTCTCGTTTACACAAGGCCGGCTGGCTAACTAGCACAAGCCAGTAGCGTATACAACAGACACTGCGACTGAGCGGAATCCAATTCAACCAGGAATAGAAACATATGAATCCACTAAGCGCTCACACCACACCAGCCATGAAAGAAAATTCAGCCAACAACATTTGTTAGCTACTTATGTCTACATCCTTCCATGCTTTATCTCTTTTTGTACTTTTTTAATCATCTGTCAGCGTCACTCAGCCCCTAGCTCTTTCGTCCTATTTCCATTTACCATAGCGTGCAAACAGTACTTACCATTTCTACATTTTCATAATAACTTGTCTATGCTCTTTCCATCTCTCTCTATCTCTATCTCTCTCTCCTTTCTTTCTCCTTCTCAACTTCGCCTTCTACAACTTAACACAAGCAATCAAACTCACCATTCTTTATCTTTCCTTCCTTCACTTCCATTTAATGCCCCTTAAACCATACGCCAAACATTATCAACAGACAATTCTTCTCTCCAAGGCCTCCACTCAATCACACCATGCAATAAAAACATTATCCGCAAATTTACACAATTTACTCACATTCTCCTCAACCAACTAATCAATGTAAACCAAGGAAATAGTGCCACAGCCCACAGCCACATTTGTCAAGCAGCACTCGATCTCTCTCTCCATCTTCCTCCACAATCTCCTCCTGCTGATCTTGGTTTCCCCATATCATTATGTGCCTTCCTCTAACCACGACCACGTAGTACTTTCTACACCTACCGGTAACAGTTCCACATCTTCACAAACCACCACGATCCTCCGCATCCTCTGGCGTTAAGCGTCTCAGTCCTGTCTACTCACCAATTAGTAAACAGTGCCACCAACAATCCTGCTACCTGAATTTTGAAAGTTGCCACCACTGCTGATGAAATCACCAAAATTTTCTCCTCTCAAACCTCCTCCAGCACAATAGCAGAGCAGAAACGATAAAAAACTTGTACCAAACTTAATTATTAATTACACACCACAACCACTTCAGACCTAATTACACAATCCTTTACCTCGCCCAAATNATAAAAAACTTGTACCAAACTTAATTATTAATTACACACCACAACCACTTCAGACCTAATTACACAATCCTTTACCTCGCCCAAATTAATTACTCCCCCTGCCGGCCTGCCTGCTTCCTTGCTATCGACCCTATCTTTTCCCTCTGAAACTTCTCGCCATCCTTATAATTTTACACGAGCTCACAACCACCCAGCTCAGGTTTACCTCACCACTTTTGCAACTGCACCAATTAATTTCCCTGCAGCCAGAAGCATTGTAGGACCGCAACTGCATCTGCTTTTCGTAACCGCTCTTGACTTGACGATTTTTTCTCTCAAGTTGCAGAAATTCTTTCCTCATTCCAAATCCCCTTTCTCTTCCTTTCCAACCACCAAGGGAAAACATTTCCCGATTTTGCCAATGCTTTATCCTCTGGCCACTGCAGGGTACGTTCCAACACCTTTGATTTACTCCCTTCACCTAGAATCGCCTAGAACTTTTTACCGTTTCCGAAATCCATCGTCCCACACCATACAGCTACTCACCCAGCATTTAGAAATTACGTACCACCAAAAGCTTTCAAAGACCGAGGCATAATTTCAAATAAAAATGCGTGGCTTGCCTTCCCCATAACCGTGCTACAAGGCACAGATCGTTTCCTTCACGCAAACAATAATTTACTGCTGCATTTTCAGTTCCTCACTTCAAGTACACCCCGGAGCCAACGCCGAAGAGCAAAAGTGTCCATTTATAATTCAACTTGGGATTTGCATGCACAGCCTCAACTCTCCTCCTCTCCTTCTTCCATGTACATTTACAACTGGGAAAGCTATTGCAGTCTTTCTCAATCTAAACTGCCAATTTAGCCATAAGACCAATTAGCATGCTCCACCAGGGTAACATGACCTCTCCGTCGTTGTGTGAACTTTTAAATTTTCGCAAGCTGACATAACAAATCACCGCGACCGCATCTTGCAAACCCCGACCCTGTCTTACTTCACATTCAGTACAGGCCAGATGATGCATGTACTCCCAAATACTTTTTTCACCACAAAGGAAAACGGGCCCAATTCATCACGCAACAATCAGCAGGTCAAACCCCGACTGTCAATGCTAATCAGCTTGATTTAATAGGAGAGAATTAACTGAAACGGTTGAGCAAATGAATGAAGCTAAACATTTGGAGCTGAACAAGGGAATTAATTCCAGCACATTTTCCCAATTCCTCTCCTTCGCGTCTTCCTGCCCCAGGTTCCTTAATACTTTCCCATCACCGGAGGAAGAGCCTGCTGATACATAGTGTAAACCAGGGTAGAAAAATACTTTTCCAGACCAGCCTGACTTCCCAACAAAGCTAGTCATGCAGTGAGGCGAATTTCCTTTATATTCTTTCCCCACTTCCCATCCAATATGTCTCCGTCTGGCCTTCAGTCCTGTGTGCAATGCCTTTCCAAAAAGCAAGCCTCGTTCCATGCCCGCCCGCCTGCCAATATTGCCTTTGCTGCCATTCTTTCTCTCCTTTCTCTCCTTTCTCTACACCATTCCACTCTCTCATTTCCTATTACAGTATTAGATTTCAACTCCACACGGAAAACCAGCAGACCCACGCTACAGCTCTTTGCCCGCATCCAAGAATCAGCACGGAGCCACTCTCAAACTCCCTGCAAAGTGACGGGAGGGCAGGCTGAACAATTTTCTTCCCTGTAAGAAACAACCGAAAGATACTGCCTGCCTGCCTGCCCTGCCTGACATCCTCAACTTTCCCAACTACAAGGCGTGAGCCAAGTACACCCAGCAGCTACTTGCATTTCATTTACTGCAAAGGAAATGCGAGACGACCGTGGAGACAAATACACAAGTGTCCATGTAATTTCAATTTTTACAAACAAACTAAACACTATTTCAGGCTAAACCGTCCAAGCTAGTCAGCTAACGGAGATTTACAAAGTAATGCACACTCCACAAATTTTACGTCCCACTTCAATTCACATTCATTCACTGTAATAGCAGCCCTCTCAAGACTTTCAAAATCCTCTCCTGAGTGAACTGATTGCAAACCTACTAGGAACAACTAGGAAATAGCAACAAGCCATCCTCAAATAACTTAACCTCACATAAACATTTATGAATAAACGTGTCCCCACTACTGCCTGCAGAGACTCCCAGTCTAAATCCCGGTATTCATTTCCTTCTCCCCATACTTACGACTCATATTTACTCCTCCACGGCTCCTTGCACATGTTTACGTGTCTAATGATTCTATTCATCAATCAATCACTTGAACAGAAACATGCACAGAGACGCAGCTAGAGTTACCTATTACAGGATAAAAAACTCACAGATTTCCCTATGCGAAACATGACAACGATTTAAATCCACACAAGGCCCCTGCCAAGTACATCTACAAAGTAATCCTTCCAGCCTGCTCTTTCTCAAATGTCAACAACAAATCATCTGCAGTTTTACAACTTCTCCACCTTATAGCTAGCGTATACGATTCCATTACTGATGATGGTGTGGTCAAAGTATCAGAGATCGATACGATACCAAATCCAGCCTTTCTGGAGGGCCGCTGCTGGAAAGAATTTTGAGCAAAGAATTGTAGCTTTGGGCCGCACAGACTTTTCTTCCCGTTTTCATTTTAGTTCAACTAACATTCTACAATGGTACAAAACCCTGCATAGCTTTTTCCACTACTTTTCTCTCCGTTTGTTACTCTTCTCTCGTCCACCAAACTTCGAGCCTTTGTCGGTGTCGGTAATTAAAGAGGAAGGAAATCAGGTAACAACTTAATTGTACTAGCATGGATGATTTAGCATCGATGACCTAAACTCCAGCACCAAAGTCACCTTCACCCCTTCGTGGCGAATCACATCAAACCATTAAACTGTACAATCTAAAAACGAGGAGTAAAATCCCTAATTGCTTCAATTTCGCACAACAAATTCCTCCTATCATAAGCAATTTCGGCAACCGAAAGCAACTCTGTTTGCTCAAGTACACCATACTGTCTGTCGGCAAACTTCACATTGAGGCTTGTGGCTGTGTGAGGTACAGAATGACAAGCACAATTCTTAGGCTGTTTGATCCAAGCTTGAAACTTCTGGCACGTACTGCACGCTAACTCACAGCAAAGCACTACAAGCAACCAGAATCAGTCGACCATACGTTCCCACACAAACTCACAGGCCTTCAAACCTGCCTACCTGCCTCGCTTTCAATAACTCCGAATTTCACACTGCAATTTCCATACTTTCCATTTCTTTGTGCTTTCATTCTCCTCCATAGTAGTACACCAGCTTGGAACAAAAGTTCAATTAATTTTCAACCCAGCTTTGCCTCTTTCACCTGCTATTTTAATCTTCATCCAGCAATGGCCACCGTGGCTTTCAAGTTCACCTCTTGCGACTTTTACGCACCAGGTACTGGATTTCGGTCTGACAGTAGCCCATGAAGGTATCTAATCCAGGTGTAATGTACCCAAATGCTTCCAGTAAATCCAGTTCCTTCCAATCCGAATATAGAACTACTTCAGCCTCCTCACTTGAGCAATTTAGAAAAGGCATTCTTCCAGCTTGTTTCCACACCTCCACCTGTCCATCCCTTTTGAAAGAAACGCATCTCTGACTGACCATCAGATCGGGAACAAAAAACAACATGCATTCACGACACACGCTCTCGGATTTCACCACCACACAACTCAATCTTTCGCGCAACCGTTTACCGCACTTCATGCATACACATACACGTAATCCTCCTACCGAACCTTCAGCTTCAAGCATCAGTGGTTCCACAACGAACATACCGATCCAGCCATCCTTCCTTCTTTCCTGCTCATCTTCCCTTGATCTCATCTTTTCTACAACACAAAACATAAGAACGAGCCACCGCTTTTGGCCCGAGCAACTACACTATATCGTGTAACTTGCCGTTTCCGAAATCCGTCCCGTCATCCTCCATCCCGCGTACACAACTCCTCATGTTTTCCATTTCTAATGCCTCATTCCATTATGTATTATTCTCAACGGGCATGCATCAAAACAGCATCAGACCCCAGATTCCAGATCGCACTCACTCAATCCTGCTCAAGTGCCTCCGATCAAAATGAGGACGCTGCTGTAAAGCGCTCCTGCCTATACATACATAGGTTTTATGCTTCCCAAAAATCTGCCTCTCGTATTACATCTGTTCTTGTACAAGAGCCAGCCAGCCACCGAACATCTAACAATATCACCGTATCATTCATCCACTCCATTTTATTACCATCCGGACATTATATTTAACAAATTGCTCATCACCCAAAAATCTCCTCATCATTCAACCATAAAACATTCACTAATCTAATAATCTTTTCCTTTCGCTCCAATCTCTCACTTCTTTTCCTCAAAAGCCCGAAAACTTTTTCACTTCGCCTCATCTCTCTCCTTCCGTCCTCCTCCTATGTACTTTCCCACTTTTCAACTCAATCTTTCACAACAAGAAACAGATCCCCCACACTACTACATTCATCAGCGCAGAAACCAACCCGGCCTGCCCTTAAAAGACAATCCTGTCTCACTCAATAAATATTTCCTCGTCTCTCTCTCTCTCTCTCTCCTTCTTCTTCTTCTTTCTCTTTCTTCCACCATACTTCCGAGCAGCATTCTGCCTCCGTAATCCCCCCTCCCCCTGGTACTTCTTCTTTAGAAACTCTCAGCCACGGTCTCCTCCTCTCCTGTCGCCGTCGTCAACAGTATAAAAATGCCATAAACAATCTGCCTATTCTATGCTTGCGCTCCATTGTTTACAAAACAATATCAACTTGGCTACGGCTTCACAACTGCTTACAAAAAACTTTTGCCATTCTTAATTCCATGCTAACAAAAGCACTTACGACGCTCCATCAACTCTCCAGCCAGGTAACAACATTCTCACTCTCTTTTAAACTTACTAAAGCCTTTAATATGTGACTCTACTTCTCATCCCCTCTCATCCTCCCCCCTCGCCACGGCCACTTTACCTCCCGCTCTCCTCGCGGTACTTACTAATTAAGCTTTCTTTAAAAAAAACATCTCCAAAAATCCTCAACTTCACGCGCCTTAATTTAATCAAATCTGTGCTCAGGTGTGTGAAAAAAACCGCATCGTCGCTCACATACCTTCCATGTCCAAGGAACAAATCCCGTCTGCATGTCCTTTCAGATAATTTTTTCACATTTCCTTCCATTCGCATACGATAAACATCCTATTTGGCTTTTGTACCAGAAACACCAAACACTAGCGTGAGGTTAGAGCTCATCTACCAAGTTTTCCGTTTGCAAATCAGTCGATTTAGCACCAAAACATTCT
>VRMD01002293.1:0-13694 GCA_009872375.1 Sminthurides bifidus | reverse complement strand
AGAGATAGTAGGATAAAGAGACGGGTCAGCCTAAGCTTATTAATGCTAGCTCGGTACGCGTAGGCAGTGTAGGTTTAATTGATATGCTCAGGTAATCCCTTTGTCTTTGGGTCTATAGGTTAAGTAAACAGAACGAGGGTAAATGAGAGCTATGAAATCCTAGATGAGGATGAGCACGTCAGAAGGAAGTGTAATTAAAGGTGAAAAGGTAATTTTTTCACCCTGATACCATCTTCCAAGGGTCCCTTAAAACTATTGCCTCATCCTTTTTACCTGAGCACTGAGAGGATTCCAGCCAATTCTTCACTTTTCTTCCACTTGCTTCACTTCACAAAGCTTTTCATCCTCCTCCAATGATATCTTCATAGTTGGGGAAACGAGTCTGAGCTGTAACGCAAAAGTCCGGTCCAGACGAAGGAGAACGAACAGCGAGTAAGTTCGCGCATGGTAGCTATGACGCGTAAAGTACAGGTGGCGAAATTGCGTGAAATTGGAGCCTCCAGACTCGTAAAATGAAATTTGTTAAAATTTAAGAATCTCAATAAAAACTGGTGAAATTATAAGTAACTAGCCTTGAATTTTAGCTTCCTGCTAACCCTTCGAACCTTCCCGTAGGCAGCGTGTTCTACGACTTTAGCCGCCTCAGAAAGGCTTCTGAGCACCTAAAAGGGACGGTAGCCATGCTGTGCATATGCCTTCTAATAACCGAGTGAATTTGACGCTAAAAATGGGTTCATGCGGCGTGACCGGAAGTGCTACCGCTACCTTTAATTTGGTAGTAGAGGCTGGTTTTACTACGCTTGTAGCGCTGCTTGATAAACAAAGGCATGCTAATGCGAGATGGAAGAGGAACGGTTTCGGAGCTAATATCAAGTCTGCTAATAGGCGCTTTGGTGCCGTGAGTAATAAAAGTAATTGTGATATAAGTTATTGCTTGGAAAATTGAAAATAAAGAAGGCTAGCTTTTCTGGTACTGGAAAAGAAACATGTATTTATTTGTTGTCTGATTGCCCTTCTTACAAATGGCTCGAGGGAACCGTTTCGTTTGTCCTAGCCGTACAGTATTAACGCTACAGGAGTATCAACTTGGGTAATATCGTTAGAGACAATGTTACCTGAACTTACAGGATTAGGTTTAACGTTAGTAATTGTTTACTAGTAGCTGCGCAGTAGCATAGTAGTATATACTTGAGTGTATATAATAGGTGGTAATAAACTGTTATGGTTAGGATGGAGGGTGCAAAACCTCGTTCAAGATTTTGCACCATTATAAATTATTACGCACTAGCCTAGAATTTGACTTAGTCACAAGATTCACTTGCGTGGGCAAGTATCGTAAGTATTAAATTAGTGTTCTGGCTGGCAGATTGGTGACCGCACACTCTTATTGAGATTCTTATTACTTGTTGCTGCGAGGACTGGGGAAACGCCACTACACACTAAAAATCCGCTACGGATGCAGGAGGCTAAGTGAGATTCTCTGCGTCTATAGGATGTGTGAACTCAGTTGGGATCGAAAGGAAAGGGGTGTGAGAAATGATGCGATGGAGGAGGAGGTTACAATATAGTTTCGGAGATGAGCGTGAAAATGTAGGCAGTTCTTACGGTACGAGGTGCAAAGTGGTCAGGTGGAGCAATTTTGATACGCACCAAGGTGTGTGGTGTGGTTTCGTTAATAGTCCTGTGTGACGTTTGCGAAGGAGACGTACAATAACAAAGAGAAAACCAGGGATAAGAAGCGATCTGCATGTAGCGAGGGAGAGAGAGAGGCACGGTCCTGATTGGGACCCGTGGTTTGTGATGTGATTTGTCATATACTGACGCTAGTGATTATTGTTCCTCCACTTACTTGATGGATGTCGCTATGTGAGTCTGAATAGAGAGACATTGTTATCTGTATACTAGGCTACTACTTTCTTTTTGTCGTTCGGCATATTAGATAAATCCTCGCTTTAAATACATATGCGCAAGCACACACTCACACATACACACTCACTTTAAATTATCAATACAACAAAAGAGCGTCTTTGGTATATAGAAAATTAAGGGATTACCAACACGAGAGTTGACAGGGAGATCGATACAAAGGATTTGAATGACGGCGCCTATGTAAATATATTGAATATATATTTATATATTAAATCTATCTAATGTCGTAGTTATTTTTTGCCAGTCGCAGCACACGTAAGTGAGTTCCTGCAGTTCACGTGATAGTCCTTTGGGATCACTGCACACAGTACCTCCGGAGGAGAAGCTTGGACACGTTGCTGAACGTTGAATACGATACACGGATGTCTGTTTAGCAATAATTCGCGATCACTTGTCAACCACTTCACTTTTCACAAGATCAGGCTTGATATCTAAACCATTCACCATTTTCTCTATAGACTTTAGTTCCGAGGGATGCTGCGGATTTTGAGGAACACTGGGTGCTTGAGGTGGTGATAGCGTTTGCGGAGATGTCTGTTGAGGATGGTTGGGGACGCAGAGAAGTGGCAAGCGATGAGGAGAGATGGCTGTTGACGGGTCAACTACGGAACTTTCTACCGACGCTCGTGGTGACAACTTAGGACTTAGGTGACCTGAGGGCGTGACTGTGTCGAAAGCGGAGAGGTTGCTGCCTCCTAATACACTTGTGGATGTGGAACTAAGGGACGATGTAGAGGAGGAGGACGCCGTTGCTGGCGGTATCAACGGGTACGGCAAAAACCTATGAGCTTTTAGACGCTCCGAGAGTAAAGCTGCAACAAAAAGGAAGACACTTCTTTAGTCCCACTATCCACACCCACTGAAGGCAAACATCCAGAAACTGCTTTATTACCAGGGCCGATGCTTGACATGGAGGAGGCCAACGAAGCCGGAGGTGCCAAAGGGTAACCACCATGCAGCAGTTGCTGCTGTAACAAATGATTAAATAATAGTGACGGAGGCAAGGATGCCGCTGCGGAGCCGGCAGATCCGTGTTGAGAACCCGGTCCAAATAACGACAAGGAGAGAGAAGGAGGGGGGCCCAAAGGTGGCATCCCAGAGCCGCCAGGATACAAGTTTGGAGGATACAAATACGGTAGCATTGGAGGTTGCAGAGGCGGACCCAGAGATATATTTGGACTAGGATGATCCAGGTCACCACGAGTTCCAGCGCTACGAAATGCTCCTCCGCTTTCAGAACCACTGTCACTGATGTCACGGTCACTATCGTCACGTCGGTGATGGTCTCCTGAGTTATGGTCATCTGCAATAAATTTATGTACCTTAATTCAACCGCTTCATCATTGTCAACATCTAAAATCGCCCGTAAAGCAACAAAAAAACCTAATGCAATAATTGCACCTTCTGCCCTTAGAGGAAATGCCTGAGAGCCGGCCGTAGTAGTAATGCGGTTTTCAAATCCTTTTTTATGTCTACTATACACTGTACGTAACACCAAGTCACATAACAAAAAACTCGGTGAGGCTAGCGCAAACACACGGGCCAAAACACATCAAGATTATCCTCCCTCAATGCCATCAATAGGGCCGACACCTTCTCAGAGGTGACACTTGAAAACGAGAGAGGAAATGCCATCAAATGATGAACGATCTCAGCAGATCGAAATGCAATCTTGTCAAGTGCACCAAGTTCATAAATATTGGCCCCTTCAACTACCTGTGCCTTTCGCCGAATTGCCGACGAATTACCTATTCCCTGCACTTAGAAAAGTAAACAGGCCTGTCGTCTTCTTTCGCTCTTAGTCATGATGCACCTAAGCGCTAGCTTTCCAACAATCGGGCCGCTAACCCAAAAAAATTCATTGCCCATTCATAGCACTCCCCCTGGACAACAGCTCGTGAATCTCCAATTGCTAAGTGGGACTTTAAATTTCATAAAGATGTCCAATGCGGAAGCTACTCTAGAGCTTCAGAACATAGTCATGCAGATAACTGACTCAAATTGGACAGACTTCGTATCATAGATGCTCTTGATTTAGCGATTTACTACGATTTTATATTTTAGTCCTAGGAATTGTATGTATAAAAACATGAGAAACTTACCATGATGATGCCTTGAGGGTGGAGGTGTGACGGAGTCAGGTCGGTGATCGTTTCCAACGACATCTACGCGCTCATCATCATCGTTATCGTGACACATTGACTCGTTTCCACCGGAACCCAAATTCCCCAATGAGGGTCCAGAGTTACTTGAGCTTGGATGATCGTCTCCATGGCGTTGAGCGGCTAGCAGAGCTTGTCTACTTGAAATTCAAAAAGGGTAGCATTTAGTACAGAGGAAGTCAATAAGCATTGGAATTAATTAGCTTCCATCACAGCACGTAATGTCTTTGAAATGAACGCTCGATCTTGTAAGAACTGCAGCTCATGACCATTTGACTAATTTGCTAGAAAAAGTGCCATCTTTGCGTGAAACGGCGCGAGTGTGGTTGCTTGATTGGCACAAGCCTTGACGGTTCATGCTCGGAAGTGAAGAATACGAAAGAGAAGACGCACATTAAGAAAATTATGATTGCTTCTTGAGTTAGAAACACGTAGTAAACACGATAACCTAATACGTGATTAGCATTGAGCATGACTTGACACTACAATGCTTGTGTACGACACCGGCGACCGAGAGTAGTGAGAATTATTATCAAACATACGCGACGGTACACTATCATCATCATCTTGGTAGCGCAGGGAGACACGAAACAGGTAAGGTATGATGGAGCAGGCCGTGAAAAGGCGATAGAGGAAACGCAGTTACTTTTTTACCTCAGTGAAAATACTGAAACCACATGTGGGATCATCACCTAAAAATAGTTTACACGCATAATTAGTGTCCTAATGCTCGTTTGACAGCTAGTTTGGAGGAGGTGAGCAGGATGGATAATGATAAACAAGTCTTTACTCGGACACGGATGGGATATACTATTTAGAGTAAATGGCCGCACAAAATTACTCTTGATTTTCACCATCATGGTCAACACGCACGGAGGCCACTCAGGCACTCACACATCATGAGGAGCCGTATTTTTACGTAAGCAATCTCCTTGTAATCATGATAATTTCGGGATGCATCATTTTGAGTAACTCACGAAACTAGAAGCAGCGACAGCGCACTACCACCACCCCAAGTCTCCAGTCAATCAAGCAAGATGCAGGTAAAAAAGAGCCATGACTTGTAGTGGTACACACACACCTGCATCCTCACCTCAACAAAGGTGGACAGGCGAACATGTTTGGCAATCCCATTTTTTGATGACAATATCCAGAAAAATAACATCCTACCTTCACCAATACTGCACAATCTGCTCTTGGGAACCAGTAAATTGTAAGTGCTCCTTATTTTCCGACACGTGAGAATCTGGACACAGCAGCAGCACAACTTTGAATACCGAAGTCACGGAAACAAGCTATTAAGCTGAAATAGCTCTCTGACTCAATAATCCCCCAAGGATCAAATTACACTTTGTAATCAACCAAAAACTTCAACCCTCTTGGTGCGAGTAATCGCTCCAAGATCCACACACATGCATCCAATTCAACAAAAATCTGCCATCACCTATTCCTAAACCTCAACTAATGTCCTACCCTCACCTCACTACTACAGGTGAACTTAGAAAATGCACTTTACTCCTCGCATCAGACCAGACGGTGGAGGTGCAAAAGGCTACAAAATGGCGGAATCATTTCCAACCATCACACCAAATCTTATGAACTCCTTTGTTCTATCTGATTAGTGTGAATAATTTTTTGCTTCTCCTCCTGTGACGATCACAGCCAGTAGTAACAATATGTCATAGGAGGACCGAGTCGCCATCAATTTGTTACCAAAGTGACCTGAACTGACTGAGCTGAGAAATGCAGAATCATAAAGTCAAAGATGTGTGTTATCGTGAACAAGGAGAGAGAGAGAGAGAGAGCTTTAAGCATATTTTTTGAAACGAGTAACTCCGCGGTTCCTTTTCCTTCGGTTTGTGATATGCAAGGAAATTGAGAAAATCACTTAAATAGTTTCAAACCAAGGGGTTCTCAGTGGTGGTCATAAAAGTTTTACCTTGCGTTTTTTACTATGTGGAGGTAGCAGGAGCGAGAGCGAGTGCCATGCCACGCCATGCTAACTCAACTTTGGTAACCGATCAAGTCTACTGGTACAAGGCAGCGGAGCAGTCTGGGCGAATAATGGCTCAGAGCCAGGGAATTTGATGCAGGCGGGTTTGACTGCGTTTGCGTCTGGTCTCGGAAGATGTGATTCTTGTAGAGTGAGTGGTGGAAGGCGATAAAGTTTTCTCACACCATCAACGGCACCTTTTGTATCACGAGTTTCTTAGACAACAAGCTCAATAACAAATGCGAGAAGCTATTGACACGAGTATGCGAGGGAGGGCTGGGTCTCTGATGAGTGTGTGTACACAACTCTATTGTGGCCATCATCATCTTCGTCACCATCGACAAGACAAGGATCATCTGTTTTATTGATGGAAGAATTCTTAAAAACGACCATCTTAAGTACGGCTAAACAATCGATTGCTTTTATCTACACCAACAGAAAGAGATGCCGATCAAGGAGGAATGTCGCGGCTCTTAATGGAACCAACTTATAGCTATTACTGCTTTCCTCCATGTCACCGTCTTCCAATCCCACACGCAGTACCGACACCGACACATGAGCAGCCCACGACCTTTTCTAATATTAGCAAACCCGCTTGCCTCCCTCCTTCTAAGCTTGACTAAATTATTTACACCTACGCTTTCGAACGACGCCTCATGTGGAAATCCGATAATCCAATGAATCGAGACGCTTTCAGTAAGTGATAAAGACCTAGCGCGGCTTAGCTTAACTGATTTCAAAGAAATCATGGTCGGAGAAAAGTAAACGTTCTCAAGCCCTGTGAGCTAATAACAACTACGAGCATTCTTCCCTTCACATATGAAACTTAGCAGGAATATTCATCCACATGAGAAAAAGCGTTAATTAGGAAGCCGAAGCTTCCTCTGGAGATTGTGGCAGTCAGCGGAAAAAGAGTCTACGCTCTTTGATATTAGCTGGAATCTGACACTTTATTTGACCTTTGCCAGCACTTGGACCACTAATATAACAGCTGCCAGCTTCCTCAATTGAAAATGCCGAAAGCTATACCGATAGCGCTGAGCGAGGATACGAGGAAAATTTCCCCTGGGAGAAGAAGATCAACTACCAGACAACATTGATAAGAGCAAAGAGGCAACACAATCTTCCACGATTAATTCCTTGGGATTTGGTCAAAAACTTTTCAACTCAAATCGGACCGCATGAGAAAGGTTTGTGTTTGAGTAGCAATTAGTTGTGCAATGGGACGGTATCATCGGGTGGTTTGCCCATGGTGACNGGGACGGTATCATCGGGTGGTTTGCCCATGGTGACTATGTCTGAAAAGAAGAACGTGGGAAACCAGATTCGACGTGTGGGGTTGGAAAATGAAGAGTGCAGAAAATTTGCAAACGTGGCGATAAAATGAAAGGGACATAATTGAGAAAACTTCGTAAGGACAAGGAGCCTGATGAGCTTGTTCTTTGAATGGGAAACAAAGTGGTATCACATGGACGGATAGATGCGGTTTACAAGAGGAATTTATTTGTGAAAGAGTGTTTTGTCGCTCAGCTGCCTTCGTCTTCAGATTATTACTGCGTGAATGGTGGAAGATGGTGATAGGGAAATGGTCTGAACAAGAAGAACAAGTGACTGCGATGAGCTGGCGGCAACATGAAAGGACCAAGTCGTCGCGACAGTTCGCCATGGGTCATCGCCTAAGCAAACTGCGACTGTGAACAACCATTTTTTCCGCCCTTTACTCACTTTTTCAGAAATCATAAGGGGGTAACCAACAACATGTC
The DNA here is from genome assembly GCA_009872375.1 of Sminthurides bifidus. Taxonomy (NCBI): domain Eukaryota; kingdom Metazoa; phylum Arthropoda; class Collembola; order Symphypleona; family Sminthurididae; genus Sminthurides; species Sminthurides bifidus. Next base: position 5,847 of record VRMD01002293.1, on the reverse strand, counting down.
AGCAAGGAAGCTACCCTAAATTAAGGAATGGGAGAAAACCAACAACCTGACACTTCAAACGCACTTAGCCCTATCCTTCAACTCGGCCAATTTCCACACGAAGTCCGTCTACATTATAGATCGACACAGACCAGCCTTAACTAACGGCTCTATTATTTTCAAGACGCTGAGTAAAATTATACAGACTTCTTTAAATCAATCAATAAGCTGAGACTCAGTTATTGTTAATCGCAATCAAACTCCGCCGTGCCATCAACATCAAAAACTGTTTCTCCTTCAAACACTACTTCTACTTTGCATAAACTTCAAACGTAGAGATTCACATACCAATCGCGAATTTAGGAAAGAGGTGCAATCACGGCATGTGCAATTCTTGCTGTCGATTGCCAAACCAATGTGAAAGGGACATTTACACAGCGAATGAGTATTACACAAATCTTGGATGAACAATCTGTACGCTATGCCCTTCTCTCTCACAGTTATTAATGTGAAACGACGAAATGGTGTTCAGATGCTAGATATCGCGTTGCATTTCCCCTTGGTGAGATTTAAATGGTGACCTTCGCTATCTATTTGAATAGGAAAGATCACAAGCCACAATCCGACTCATTCATTCAAGATTGGGTGGCTCCTCCGACAACTATCTCATCTTGTAATCTCAATATTCAGATGAACACTTTCTAGCTATTCCACAAGATCATGCCGAAGAATGCTATTACATGATCCAAGAGCGACACTACAGCGCCACTTTAACTGGACCTTCGTATTGGCTCTGCACATCTTCAACGTTAATGTTAATGTTCTTCGCAGTTTACTCAAGCGACAAGTGTTGGATCACCGCTTCAAGATTTTTACTTCATCCACCATAATGCAGTTTGTACCGAGCCAACATGCTCAAGCTTTCTTGTTGAACAAGCCTCAAGAAGACCTTTTGTCCATTTTCTGAACGCATGTTGTAAATGAGTCACTGGAATGCAGTCTAAGCTGAAATATTTGAGCTCGAAAAGATATAAATACCTTCGCGGAAAAATGATTTAAGAGACCGAATCTTCTGGTAACAACCAAGTGTCGACTTCAACACAACGACGGCATTCATACACATACTTTACGAGTCATAAGGAATATCTGAATGGCTGATAAAATGTTTTACACTTAACGCCTGAAGTTTCAAAAACATGAGTGCTTATAAACAACGGGATCTCTCATAATTAGTATCAGCCAGATGAATCTTTCTCCCCGATTCCGACACCACCAAATCCTTATCCACCCTCAAAATCCAGTTAGTGAGCTGAAATTTAGAATTTCTACCACCTAATGCCGCCGAATCAGTCTACAGTCAAAGCACACACTAGCAGGATCAAGCCCAGACCGTTGAACTGCTCGTACTTCTCGTTTTAATTATGGTCAGCTTTTCCTTTCTATCTGGTACCCTCAGACCGTGTGTGTGTGTGTGCGACAGCCCAGAGCGTTTGAAAATCTTTACGCCGCGTCTACTACCTGCTTGACTGCTGTGTGAAAGAGCAAGTATCATAGAAAACTTAATGACCAGACAAAAGAAAATGATGGCAGAAACAATAGCTTTTGTTCTCGGAATGACACAAGGACAAACACCTTGGAAACGCGCCGTCATAGTGACGACTTGGGCAGAGGAGAAATGGTTCCAACGTAAAACCTTTACACTTTTCAACCACTGTATTGTTGTAGGCTGCGTGCCGTAGGAACATAAGAAGGCGCTAGGGCTAGAACACGTACAGATCCGTACATACGGAACATTGCAATGGAACATTGAGATCACTCGATCACAACTTTTAGTTGGTAAAATCCATACCGGAAACTCGGTCTACGACGACTACCACCATCGGAATAATTGTTCCTACACATGTACAAGATGAGAGCAATTCAGAGTTTCGCTTTAATGCATAGCGGTTAGGTTTATGTTGCGAATGTTTTTTGTTTGCAAAACCGAAAGAATTTTTCACACGACCAAAAAGATGGTTGGTTCCACCCGAATTATTTAGCACTGTGCGGCTGTGTACATTCTGTAAAATACTTCTGCGTACCACTCGCTGCTGATGATGCGTTGAAACTTGTGAAGCGAACCGAAGGGTAGGGACATCATAATTGTTGGTTTAGCGGTTACCACCGACGCTAAACAAACTGCAGCTGTTTCCTATCCTCTCGTTGTAAATGGTGACGATCTGGCGGCAGCTCACAATGAATTCGTTGACATAGTTCCATAGTTGATCAATTACGTGATGATAATTGTGGGCAAGACTTTCCGGCAGCCGGTGAGAACTGGGATTGCGGAGATACCTCTATTCTTAGACCACTTATGAGAACAAATTATGTCAACACATGCGAAAATCCATGACTTCGTCATGCTACACATCCGCTTTAAAACTAGATTCCCTCTCATAAAATCCACTCACTTGGAATAAGTGGTGTTCAGAGCAAACTCTCTCACTCACTTCATTATGAGTCCGATAACTGCAAAGCGATTCTTTAACCCGGGTTTCTTCACCTTGGTATGCGCACATGTGGCGGCTGGATAGAGCCGTCAAAAAGGACCTCCGCGAACGGAAGGGAGACGCCGGACAGCGTCTAGATAGACTGAACCCACTGACTGCCGTCGTGGGTCAGTCGGAAGGAACCTAGCCGACAAATGCGAACCTGCTTAATTGGAACCAACAGCCCTGGCTTGAACTAATAACTCCAACTTTGTTGCTCGAGTAGTACAACAAGCTCCAAAACGAAAGGAATTTACGTGCTAAGCCATCCATAACTCCTCCGTGGTCGCACTTCAATGCACAAGACAAATTGCGAAGCCAAAGATTTCATTTGTAACCAACTTCTGCAAAAAATTCAACAACATACTCATGTCGCATACTTTGTCGATGGAACTAATCGCTCAGCATTTGGCACAATAAGTGCTTCACAGAAAATAGCATCGGCGGAAATAGGCAAACCGTCACGATGGCTATACATACTATAACATTTCATGGCCTTTTCAGGCAACCTGCTGCACGAAGATCAAGAAGGGTGCATTTTTACTCATAAAAGTAAGGGTTAAAAGAAAGCAACTCCCTTGAAATCATCACAGTCATAACGACCAAGAATTGATTGATACAATAGTGTGGGAGATGAAAGGAAAAATTAATAGCGAGGGATAAGCTAAATGATATTCCAGCTGTCAGTTATTGTATTCCCACATGCCTCAATTTAATCTCAAATGACAGCAGTGAGGAGGGAATACACCAGTAAAACAGTTACGAGATATTCATGTACCAATCGAGAGAAACCAAAACGATAGAACCATACATAATCCAGTAGTAAGTTAATAAGTCAGAGCAAAACCCCCAGTGTCGGTTATCAAAACGATCACATCAATCCTGTTTGAGTGACACAGAAACACGGACGCTTGCAGGACGACACATAGCGCTATTTGTTGTATTTACGCGACCAAGATCACAAGAATTAAGTGATAATTTAAGGAAATTTTGCAACCTATCACGATGTACATAGCTATTAACTGAATGGGAGGACGAAGAAAAGGTCAAAGGTGACGCATCATGTGGGAGATAATTAAAACATAAGTATTATGGATGAACATCCCCGTTGTGAGTTACAACAGGAACTATCGAGAGAAGGGTTAAAGAAGATGTAATAGCTGACTCAGCTCGAATTACCAGTGTGCATTACGTCTCGACTGAATTTGTGTGGAGCATGTGGGGAATTATTGCAGTGAGTTTGATAGCAATTTGCATTGAGCATGGTGCGAAATTAAATGTCCGAAACGCGAGGCATGAGGAAACAATTTGAGGGGATTAAGTTCTTGGTGGTGATGCTATCTCTCGCGAGCGCTTCACAGATTAAGAGGAACTGCCACGAGTGAAAATAGGATGGGCTCACTAAAAGGGTAGAATGACTTGTAAAAAGTTTACGGGGATGACACTCTCACAGCCTTCCTCCGACCGTGCGGGTGACTCCCGTGTACTCTCTCTTCCAGAAGGGGAATCGACCGAGGCTCATTAGCCGAAGCAGATCTAACGCAGACCTAATCCAGTGTTTGATTTTAAAGTCAAATGAAATAATTTACCGAGGGATCCTGTTTTAAGGACTATTTGCACTGTGTGGATTTCAAAACCATAAGTGACAATTTGTAAAGCCGGCGAGACTTGTGTACACGATCCCTGCTTTTTAGCAGATCATCTGCTCCCGGTGATGATGATTATGAACCCTCCGTTTGTGGGGAAAAGATGTGGAAACAGATTCTGTCAAAGGGGACAATAACAAGATACTGGTGACAGAAGCTCTTGAATTAGAAAGATGCCTTCATTGATCGCTTCCAACGCAGAAGCTCCGTTCCCAGCTATACATGCTGCAAATCGGATTCCACAAAAACTAATCTGACGGAAGGAACATCATATTCCACAAGAGAGGCAGCAAAGCCTCAGCGTCAACCACCTCCGTATGCATGCTCTGTCGACTTTTCCTTGATCTCTTCACGAACTGATGACACTCTCTCAACTCAAAAGAGACAACAAGCTGACAATTCCAAATGACTTCTACGTGCTGTTTCTCTAAATACAATCAGGATGAGAAAGATAGAGCAAATACTGACTTTTTCTCCCGCTTCCCGGCTCCCGTGTCCCGAAATCCTTTGGCGAAAGGGTTGTTATCAATCTTAAGTTGAGTAATCTGAAAATAAATAAGACATCCTAAGATATTTCCCCGAGTTCCAAACCTTGTCAATTTATGTACGACATCGAGCAAATCTACATGGTTTACCGTCAGCAACAACTCACCTTTTCGTTCTGATACGCAGTGACTGCTATGAACTCAGTCTCTTTAAATACGTAGGTTCGAAAGGTTGAGTAAGGTAATTTGAGAATATCGTTTGCCCTGACTAAGTGAAAACGTGGCTGGTATTTGTGCATCGAATTCAGGATGGTCTGTAATCATTCAAAAATCAAACGTTAGTCATCACTCATCATTCCATTATAATCGTAAGACAATGACAAATATTTTCGCATGCAAAATTACAACAGAAAAAGTTTCCTGTAACTTTCACATTTGTTACAAAAAATTTATAACTGCCGTAATTTTTCATGATAGGAACGATGCCCATGGCCCCAGGAGCAGAAAGGCCAGTGCGAATTAGGTACGTTAACACGGCAGAATTTCCCATTTAGCGATCTAGTTATCATGTACAAAGGCATTTTACATATACACATTTTATGTACAAGCATTCAGGAGCAAAAATGGAGCAGCATAAGGTTTTAAAAACCTCAAAGCTAAAACACAGTGCTGAAACCCACGGGCTTTATCATACCCCAACTTGAGTACATGTCCTAGCTCAATTCCAGTTGTTGAGGAAATGAAATGGTAAATTATTGTGGTGCGTAAATTGTGTCAAATAGTGGAAAATTAGTAGGTGATGCCAGCCTGTGGTCAGTTGCTCTTTGAGAAAATTCGAGCGGTAACGAGCTGAAAGGATGAACGCTTCTAGTGTGCACATCCCAGCACATGACCACTAAATAGCCATTGGCAGAGTAACGTGAGATGCATCCTGAGCGATCAGGCCTAAAAATAGTAGAAATCATCTTCGACTCCTGTAGGCTACGGCATTGAAAATTCATATCATGGAGTGTGAACCGTCGTCCTACGTTTAAAGATTCGAATTTATCGTCCGACTGAGTTCTTTGTTCTCAGCTCAAAACCGCAAATGGACTCAAATTGAAGCGACGGACGCAAAGGCGGACACCGTTTAAATGAGTGGACGATTGAACACAGAAATGTGCCCCAGAATAAGAATTCAGCTGGACAAGATTATTTCCCCAAATGGAA
>VRMD01002292.1:0-13701 GCA_009872375.1 Sminthurides bifidus | reverse complement strand
AGGTGAATATTTCATAGCCGAGAGAGAAAGAAGATTTCACTAGAATCCTTGTTCACTCACAGCGCTATGTAAATGAAGCTGAAGAGACACTTGCCACTCGTCCTCCCTGTCGAAGGGATGAAAAGGCAAACAAGAAAATATTGACTGAGAAGTGACAGGAAAAACTGCCGCGATATCACATGACGCCTCTTCGAGGCGTCTCCACTACGTTTCCAATTTCCAATTAACCTCCCTCAGGAGAGGTATTCACGTTTAAGAATACAAAACAAGACAAACGTGGCGTGTAAACTCGGACAGGATTCTCCACCAGCAAAGCTCAGTTCCCTCCACGCGAGCAATGCGGGAAAAGGAGTTCAGCAATCTCCGCTTTTAGAGGTGTCAACAAGACCAAGGATGACGAGAAAGTGAGACGCAATGCCTAACGGCTGTGGCATGAGCCTCGTGCACGGCTTTCTCCCTCCCTCATCCCGTCTTCCGAATTTTGGAGGGGGAGAAAGAGAGAGAGAGAGAGAGAGAGAGAGATGCTGTGGGTGAAATCTTATCTTCTATCTTGTGAATTTAGGCCTGATTTCTGGAAAGGGAAGCAGGAGCTGAATGCTTTACAAGCCAAGGAAAGAATACAGGAATGCAGGAAGGTGATGAACAAAATACTAAAGAACCCATTACGCCGACATGAGTCACTAAGGAGAAACTGAGCTATGGAAACGGGTTTCAAAGTCGGGTGAAATCCGGATACTTTAAAATCGGACCACGTTCAGGATTTTCCCTTCATCCATGTTCATGCCTTTAAAGTGATGCTCAGGAAGGGTTTACTACACTTGGTCCTCGGTGCGTACTAGTAAACGCATTACGTTGTCAATCAGTAGGTTATATCGAGCTGCTTCAAGCCAGGAGGATGGAGAGGATTCAGATTTGACGGTGAATTTCCCTCAGATNTGTCAATCAGTAGGTTATATCGAGCTGCTTCAAGCCAGGAGGATGGAGAGGATTCAGATTTGACGGTGAATTTCCCTCAGATTCCCTTTTATGTGCGTGGAAAGTGCAAATCCGAAGGGGAATTTGGTTACTTGGCCTGGTTGTGCGTTACTGTAGTGTGGACGCAGGATGTTTGTCCATGAGTTCCGGCCGTGAGTGCGCCTCATGACCACTGGATTCAAATTACGTGAAGGGAAAACACCTTGGCAAAGGGTTTGATTCGGGAGGAATTCATGCCAGGTTGGAGAGCAATGATAGAAGGTTGAAGATAAAGGCACACTGCTGTATGCAGACACAGAGAAAGAAGAGATGAAAAGTTAGAGAGGGATGCTGGTATAGGATTGCTGTATGGAGAAAGGATGCCGTCGAGAGGGAAGAGAATGCTTAACAATCTGAGAGAGAGAAAGCAGAGGGAGACGAGACGACAACCTAAAAAGTAGAGGAAGAACGAAGAGAAAAGAGACGAAGAGGGAACGGGAGACACAGATGAGTTGGCTGGAGATGAGAAGAGAGTGGGTGATTTGCGCATGTCACAGTTTGAAAAAAAAACTTTCCATTCCTCGCTCTTGGAATCGATGAATACGAATAAGCAAAGAGTATCCGGGAAGTAAATGCACTATCTCAGATACACCTACTAAGCTGGAAATGGAAAACTTTCTCCATGTCTATTTCACTTTGCCATCCAAAGCCGCTGGTCTTATCTGGATCTGCGGATGGAGCGAGTAGAGCACGGCGGCTGTAAATTTCTCACATGTGGACTAAAGTCTTGAGGGGAAATAAGATTTTGTATCTGCTGCAATGAGAAAATTGGATTTTAAACCACTGTCGATATTAGAAAAGAAAAGTTTTGCATTCGAAACAACTAATAACATCGTCCGAGACAGAAAACTCCTTCGTGCATTAGAAGAACTGGAGAAATGCGGTTCACGGATGGCATTTGTGAGGGACCGTTGAGTTTCTTACAGTAGATTCATGAGCAAAACATCAATCTAAAAAAAACTTAGGATGAACTTGGGCAGAAGTAATGAATGTGAATAACCTTCGTGGGATTTGTACAAGTCCAGGCAATAGCTCATCTTAGCCACTCCACCAAGTCCCTTCCAGGAAAACAGCAAATACAAATTAAAAGTTACTACTCTGAGTCCAAAGTGATGACATGGTAAGTAAAATAAACGACTCTCGGTGCAAATTAAGCCTGAAGTTGGAGCTAGTAAAGTTGTAAAAGTTTTCCGCTATTTTCAAGAATGACCAGCACAAGTTTCTTTTCCATCCAAGAGCAAAGGTTGCAACATCTTTCTCAGTTTTCGGCTCAAATAACGTGCTGAAGCAGACAAAAAGAGGACTGTGCGAAACTTTTAATAATTAATACTACCATGGCTTTAATCATCTCTGTATGTATACACTGCTCCAAAATGCATCTTTTCCGAAGGTCGAAAATATTCGTCAACTTCCCACAGTTCAGCTGAGTCTGTCTGTAAAACGTTCCAGTTTCGAAGCCATGCTCTCATATGCATACTAATCATGATGAACATACTAACAGGCTAAAAAACTAGATGATCAAATTATTGTTAAAACTTTTAGAATAAAATAGCATTAAGTACAACCAAAACCTGGCAACAATCATGTCTTTCGATGCGCATCAGCAGAATCCATGACAAGTCCTAAGGTGACCTCAAGTCTTTTAGGAATGAGTTTCCGGAAAATTTTGGCGATCAGTAGCGCACTCTCTCCTTGAGAAATGTAATCTCTGAGACGAATGAGTTTCTCGAGAGAAGCAGACATCTCAATCGTTTCCGCTGGTGTAAATAGGGCCAGACAAATTTCGTGAAAAATGTTCATGGCTCAAAGTGATTATGTCCCATAGTTCCTGATCTACGATCTATGACCATATCCATTGGATTTTTAGTCACCGAATATATAAAATTACAACCTATTGACGCCTTTCGCGAAATATTTTCGCGACCCAGAATTGGTCAACGTTCATAACTTCAACTTTAAACACCTGACTGCCGTATGTCAAGTTTCTCCTTTTCCCGTGCCTTGTTTTCTCCTAAAGATGGCAACAGGTCCAGATACAAACTGGTAACACCTGAACCGGAACCTGGACCAGAATTTTCAGGGTACTTGAACCTGAGTATTTGAATGAATTCAATTTTTTTGGTAGATTAGTCTGAACGTTCAATGTGACATAAAGGACCGCCGACTTGACGCCCTCAACTTTTAGCCCACTTTAAAGCTCAGTAACTACGGAACGGTTGAGAATTTGCAAAAACGGTTTGTACTATGTTTTTTCTCGTGGTCGCTTTAGTCAGAATCCACTCTCAGCTGAAAAAGTCGAAAAATTGCCAATTTTTGCGAAAATCGGAAGGCTAACCATCGTCGATTTTTGCAAAAATGGGCAAAAATGGCCATTTTCGACATTTTGAGCTGAGAGTGGATTCTGGTACAAGAAGTCACGGGGAAAACAGTGGTGCAAACTGTTTTCAATTTTACGAAACCGTTTTGACGCTACAGGCCTTTAAAGGTCGGGGCTTCAAGTCAGCAGCTACTTGAAAATTTTGAACATGACCTGAGAAAAAATAAGGAACTCTACAGTATTACATAAACAGGTGAGGGCTCAGGTACCACTTTTCAGAAATGTTTGCCATTTCTGTCTCTTATAGCACCATACTGCGTCAATTCAAGATTGACTCGGCATACGAAAGCAGGTACGTAACTGATTAAAATGGTTTACATGAATATGAAAGCTGGTACATTGGTGTTAGACTGCGGTAATTACGACGATGAATTTGAGATTTTTACCTGAAATTGCAAGATGGACACGGTAAATTTTAATAATTCTCCGGTTATATTTCCCATCCCATCAGTCTCACTGCCTTAATTCACAGCTACAAGTTTTAAACAAACAATTACGGGAGTAAGAATGCTTACGCAAACACAGTAAATTATCTTTGGTCAAGGATGAAATGAAGAGATTCGTTAGGGACTCACCAGGGTGGAAAAGCGTTTTGATGCGAAAGTTCTTCCATTTGGAATTATTCGGCAGACCAGACCATATACACTGCACGGTGGAGCTTCAGTAAACGTTCTCATCCCGTGGTATAGTACTTGAAACTTCTTTCCTTCTCACAGTTTAATGTACAAGGGGTAATTGCCTCGAACAGGATACGGAACAAGACAAAGCTTGACGGTTGGCTGGAACTGTGAAGAATGCTCCTGCAAGTGGGCAATTAAGTCCGATTGGAGACCGTGCAGTTTGAAATGCAATGCCACCAGTAAATTACACCACATGGTTTGATCTTCCTTACGAGCTTGTCCCTCCATCGCGGCAATAACCATAATACTTTTTGGGGTACAAACCTGATCTTGATTTTCGTGTATGCTCTGATCACAGAATCAGTCCTTGCATCTCCCCCGATTTACTCTCTGGGAAAAGACGAGGCGCATTAGCCGTACTTACGGAAGGTGAATTGAGAAGTATGTGGAAAATCAAGGGAACAGACATGATCCGAGGCAAGCAAGTCCTAATGACTCGACAAATGAGTGCAAGTAAACAAGAGTGCGACAAGGAGGAATGAATGTGACAAGTTTTGAATGAAAATTTTGTGTGCACTATGCACTTTTGGTGACAGCCGCACTTTGTGAGCACCGGGTGCGATTAAACTTGTCAGACTGTGCGAATTCCTTCAGAACAAGTTTTTTCCCCAGCATAGACTTTGCTCTGCACTTGAGCTTTGGGACGCTCTCTTGGATGGTCCTCGCGAACTGCTTTTGTGTTTAAAGATCCAGACATCTTCGCATTGAGGACAAAAGTTCCGTTGAAAAAAAAACTTGAAAATTAGCAACTTTTTTGTGGATCGGAAGGTACTAACCTGATGTGCCGTCAATTGGACGGTGAAAAGTAAAAGATAGCGAAACTCTCAGGTTGAGCTTGTGACCACTGCAGAGAAAAGCAACTCTGGGATTTGCGTGGGCGGCTGACTGTCTAAAGGAGCTTTGCTAAAAGGCGGTTGCAGTAGAGCGATGAGCGCATGCATCGCTCGGAGAAAATGTAGCGCGTTCTTTCAGCTCATTCAGTCTCCGTGTATTGGAGGAACACCCGGTGAGCTTCCGTGCAAAGCACAGTTTGGAGCAACCTTTCCTCCTGAGGGTGAGCCACGCTGTTTCGGATGAAAACCTTTAAATGCCCCAGCTGCGACTTAACTTGGAAGTCATTTGGATTTTGGCAGCTCGAGAGTGCTGAAGGCTGTGAAACAGCGAGTCCCGCACACCAAACTTTAGCACGTGCTTGGTCTTTGTTCAGCAGATCCCTGATGAGTTACCGCTGTGCAGAAAGATTGCGAAATTAGTTAAAGAGTGTTTTACTGGTTTACACGGACAGGGAGGTTGGTTTGTGGTTCGGGATTTGACAATGCAGCTGTGTGAAAATCTTTTCGTCAAGTCGACGTTCCCTTGGTTACACAACAAAAGGTGGTTTGCAAAAGTACGGACAGTTTCAAAAATCCTGCAATTTTTTTCAGCTCTGAAAGAGTTCTAGTGGTGAGAACAACAACAGGGTGGCAAAAATGAGGCACCTTCCGGCTCTTGTCATACTGATTCTCTGGACGTTTCTCGTTGACCTCGGTAAGATGATTTTACCGGCATTAATTTTTACACTCCTCCGGAATTTCCTATTTGCAGTACGCCTTACAATGCTGACAATCGGCACGGCACTCAGTTATTAAGTTACTGTCAGCTGTCACTTTTTCACGGTTAGGCAACATCCGAGGAATGTGCTCCAAATTTTAAAATTTGACTCCTCTTTTCGGTTTCGAAGGGGTAGTCAATTTTAATTTGGAAAATCAAAGATGAAATAATTTAATTTTCAACCGGAGTTCATTTGATCCAAGTTAACATTGTGGGCAGGGGTGATGACACGGCTCTATATCGATGCCAGTTTAATGAATCGCTGACATGCATATTGGTTTCGTTGCTTGCAAAACAAGTTTTTAAGACACACTTGTTCATCCTGTCAACTCCAACAGATCAATGGATAAAAAACAGCAAGAATAGGTACTAGACATGAACTCAAAGAGAAAGAAAATTCGGACGAATGCCATTAAGCAGACTACAACTGCTACAACCCGTTACCCCGTTACCATAGCAATCATCACTTTGCAATCTTGGAAGCAAATTAATCACAGTAATGAGGATACCCACCGTGGCGTCGAATTATAGTATGGAGGCGACGGTGATGACTGATGCGAGTATCCAGTAGATTTAGCGACTTTTTCCACAAAGATCGAGTCTCACCTTGCGCTCTCAGCTGAAGATCGATGGGTGATAGGAGATACAGAGGGAGATGGCTGTGAGATCCAATATGCAAAATGTAACGTTGCCATTTGAACATTCGGCTATTCGACTGCCGCACATCTACAGAAACATGTAGTGAAAAGGTGGTTTGCTTCCAGGATTATCGAATAGTAAGGCTCCAGGATACGCCCTTTTCCCCGAAGTTCCTGTACATAACTTCCGCAGGTTTTTGGTTGCATATCTGCGGATATCGCTTTGCACGTCCGGTGCGATCGCTTTAATTATTCATGGAATCAAGTGGATGATATTGCCTTTCGCCTTGGTAAAGCTACTTAGCAAATGACTTTGCGATTCCTCAAAGCGTTTCAATCAACCCCGGTTGTCGTTCCAGTGCGACATGCAAGGACTAGCAAGTCTTCTGTGAGACTGAAAGATCATGACGTTAAATGAAAGCTGTGAAAGGCAACATGAGCGGAAGTCTGCAGCTTTTGCTCCAGGTGGGGAGGGCCACCCAGAGAGTCCCAAAGGTCATGCCAGCCAAAGTCCTGACAGTAGCAGAATTTATAAATTTAAATCTGTCTTACTTCTGTGGCAGGGTGGTTGGCATGTGGTTTCCAGAAAGCTATTCTTGCAAGTGCAGTGTTCTTGAAATATTGCCGGAATTATTCATCAGCAGTAGAGTTTTATTTAAAGGGTTCAAAAGGTGTAGATTGCGGGACAGAAGGCAGGACTTGGAAGGCGAATTTCTATTTCTGCTCTCATTCAAGTCAATTTGATTAGGGACGAATTTTCTATCGAAACCTTGGTCATGTTCTCAAAAGTTGTGAAAGTGCAAAATAATCTCTTCTTTATGTTTGACTCTGCTCCTTTGAAATGATCAGAAGCCTCACGCCGTCGTCACAGTAACGAAAAGAACATAAAAGTTTTCAGTTTAATGACCCGATCCTTGAATACGGGGCGGAGTTGATTCTTTCCATAATTTATCTTTAATAAGGTTACCACATCTGTGAGAGTGAAGCCGAGAAAACCTGATTAGGGGGGTTGCGGTGCGTGGCGGATTAGTAACAGTGTGAAGATTCCTCACTATCGGTAAATCTGAAAGAACACTTGCACATATGGTAGTGGCCGTAGCCACCAGGGATGAAATCTCAATCATGGGATTTTAATAAACAGCACCAGCTCTCGATTTACAAAAGCGGATTAAATTTGAAAGGGAATGGGGAACACACGCTCTCATGCAGGCTTCCAGTAGCAACCTTTTATACGCCATCGCAGTTTGTAGTTTGTATACAGAAGGTACACTAAATACAATTCAAGAAAGCAGGATGTCGGTATTAGCAACTGCTGGTTTCCGAAAGGAAGGATTCAGTCCTTTGCGACTTGCTTTGTCTGCCGATTGTACCTGCACCTTATGGTATTTAATGACTTTATTATGACGAGCCTGAGTTCTGCAGCCGGTCTGGTGTTGGCGGAAGTCCAAACTCCAGCTTCAAATTAACAGCACACCAAATGTGGATCCGTCATGCATTAATCGATTGGGACGTAGACATACATCAGCAGTTTGAATGGCTGTTACGTGCGTTTTCTGGAAAGTTTTAGCTTCTAGTACTGATTAGTTTGCACCGTGGAGAGTTTAGAATTAGATGAACTTGAACTGCAATGGATTGCATAATCAATTGGTTCTGAAAGAATGCATATTAATTTCACCGCTGATTAGCATTTGAAGTTGATACGAATACGGACGGTTTGTGAGAGAATGAAATTGTGGATCTTGGTTACGAAACTGTGATGAGTTTAAAGTTTCGATGTGTTTGCAATGGTAAACTGAGTTGGTAGACCTCATGCTCAGTACAAAGGTTTGAGAGGAAAAGCATTGTGGAGCTGGAGCGAGCAAGTTGAGTAGATGAGATCATTGTGCAGTTCTTGGCTGTAAATAATAGGAAATTTAAAGCAAGAAGCCATAAAAGGATTAAAAGATCTGCTTCGCGTCTGGAACTGTCATCTGTGTTAATTGAGACGTAAGTTTTTCCACAGAGAATGAGGGGCGAATGCTAAGTCTTTTGTCGAGCCGAGGAATAATTGTTCTTGTGTACGGATTCCTAGGAAAACATAAAGGCTGCTCCAAAGTTGGTTCTGGGAAGGAAACCACAGACAGAGTGCATTTCACAGTTACGGAATTACGGAATACAGCAAGGACTGAATGACTACAAGTTGTAAACTATAGACTTACAGCACATTGATGGGAATATGTAAGCTTGGTAGTTGTTTGCTCCACAGTTTGTATGCATGCAGATTTCGGAACTATTGATTTGGGCAATGTGGTCCAATGCCATGTGTAAAGTACATGCACACTACTACGGGCCGTGTGCATTCATGCAAGTTGGTGGGTTGCGTGCTCGCTGGCGGATTGATTGATGGATGAAGGGCGTCTGAATTGGACATAATGGCATGGGCCACATCTCGCCAAGGAAACTATCAAGATAACCGCCCATAGGGCTTTAGAGAAAAAATTTATTAAGAAGAAACAAATTATTAGAGGGAATGGAAAACAACTCAATAATCTCCAAAGGGAAGGAAGAAGCCAAGGCGCGCAGAGTGGGTGCAAATTGAGAAAAAAAATAGGAAAAAGACTTCGTGCCGCTCCAGCCATTATGAGATTTGCGGCTTAACAAACTTTCAATTTGGTGCCATACGCCTGTGAGAGGAGAATATGGAGCGATTGTTTATTAAACAAAAAAGGGAGAGGGTCCAAGCGAAGACGGCTTGTCGACCTTGATTCCCGAGCTGGGCTATAATGCTGTTCAAATGCCAAGCTTTATGGAACAGGTGGACGTTGCTGTATCAAAGAATGTGCTCACTTACAAGCTTAACAAATGGGAGATCATGTGCAAGTTTTTACTTTTATGAGACGTAATCCACGGTAATGACCGTGTGATATTACACGCACGTTCAAGTCAAGGCAGGAGAGAGAGAGAGAGAGAGGAGAGAGAGAGAGAGAGACTGTAACTCGGGGAGAAAGAAGCTCCAGCATTTGTCGCTACTCCAGGTTCTTGTGCCAACTCCCTCTTTGGCATTTACCTCAAGTACTATGAGACAGATCTGTCTTGTCTCATAAAAGAATTCATAATCAGACTCAAGTCTTGGATGAGGCAGCTACAACTTGGCCTGAGTTCGGAGGCCGAACGGCACTTGAACACTACATTTCTCTCACTTAAATGCCAGGATGGATGTATGCGACCGTTTTGTCAAGATGACAAGTACAGTGGAAATGAGATGTATGTGTAGCTGCATCTCGTGAAGAAAAATGAGCGGTTTTTTCCCTCTCTACTGTATTAGCATGAAGGTGCTTGAGACATGCTGGAATAGGATGATAAATCAATTGCGACGTTCTTTTCCGGAAGATTTTTAAGTACTTGACTGATGGGAAATTGTCAAGAGGTATGCGACAATAGGCTTGAGTAGCAGTCAGGACCTGGTGTCCTCAAGTCAACGCTTGGAAGTGGTGTGCGTGGGAGTTGACGGACGGCACGCTTATCTTGTGCTCGCATCATTTTTTTCTCTTAAGTGATTTCACTGCCATTGTTCTGCTCTTGCAAACTCCGAGTCGGCATTCTGCCTCATGTGCAATTTGCGCGCAAAGAACTCGAGTAAAACATGCGGCTGAGTTGTTATTAAGAATTACGCTGAACGGCGGCAGCCACATTTGTGTCTTCGCTCCGACGCAATCTGTAATTAACTCTTGTCTCTGAGTGTACATAAACAAATGGGGAACTCAGTGTTACAAAAGAAATTAACGTGTTGAGCCAGCAGGCATCATGTAACATGAGCTGTATACCGGTGCTGGGATGCCGCTACAGGGACTCTCGCCGAGCCAAAAGATGGTAAATGCATTGAAGCGGGAAAAATTGTGCTCATTGGAGGAAGGATTTGCGGAACGCAGTGCCATGATTGCAATCAAGATCACTGGAGGGTGGTAAGCCAAGTGGTATGAAACGGCCGTTTCGTATCGTAGGCCTGTAGTAAACCCCTGGTTTTAAACTGGAACAAGTATACTTTCCTTCGGTCAGCAGTCAGCAGTATGTCCGACAATTGTATCATTCGCTTATATTCTAAAGCCTGACTTTGCACCTTGCTTCCTATGCTGAGACAGGAAGTGTAAATCTTGTTCTTTACTAATTAGCTTGAGCCACCGAGTCGCTATTAGCATGGTTGGTGCCCGGTTGGTAGTGCAGCTGTAGCAAGTACATACAGCCAGTCTCGTTGCCCGCTGATGCTGGCACGTAATATGTGCCTTGAAAATCGATTTCGGGTATTCTTCCAAAGCCTTTGGTGAAATAGGGATGAGCGGACAAAGAAATTTTCGTCTTTTTCTCGGCTAGCTGGTGCCAAAGTAACTTAATTGCATGCGTATAAAATAATAAAAGGTTATGGCGAGAAAAAATTTGCCAATTTTGCACAGGTGTGAACAGGTGTAACATGGGCCGGTACACGAACGGAACTTGTATAAGCTCCAGCCAGGGAAATGGTCACAATTATGTATTATGAAAAGCTTGGATCAAACAGACAATGTAACGCTCCAAGCAACGAATGTCGAACAAGTTTCAGAAAGAGCCGACAAGAGTTCAGATCATAATGCAGAGGATTTTATTCCTAATAAAGGATTGGAGTATCAGAATGCAGGGAAGGGGCTAGCGGCAACAAATTCATTCAGCTATTTAAGGATTTAACGTATCTATTACCTCTGAATGGGTGTATGAAGAGATGGGAAGTGGCCACGAAGCCATGTCTATCTCAGTATCTAAAATGAGGTAACACTTCCTCAGACCTGTTTCCCTTCCGGTTTCAGGCCGGCGAGGACTCGTGCTGAGATTTCTGAGCCGGTTATTGTAGTGATATTAAATTTTTCCAGTCTCATCTCCAGCTAATTTGAGAACCTTTAAAGAGCTTCATTTATTTGTATTCTCTGGCTCGTGGCTCTCGCCGCATTAAGCGAGTTTTTTTTTCAGCATCCTGTGACTTGTGACCGTGTCTCTGGTCTAGGAACAGATGAAGGAGTTGAGTGTGCGTGTTACAAATTTGACGGACTTATGCATAAACAATAAAGGGGCACGGTGGCTGGGCATGTAAATTATGCAGACCTAAGGGCAATATCCGAAGCTATCAAAAGAATTTAATGGCACTGGCTGCAGTGGCTGCCGAGATCGAAACCAGTAATCAAGAAAGAACGATACGATCCGCGTCAGATAAGACGCGTATCATCTCGACACGGGAGTGATCTCGACGCATGAGGCGTAACGCACGGCTCGTGCATCCCTCTGTATACCTTACGTTGCATGTGAGTATCGAAGGAAATTAAAGTCTTTTAGTAACTCAAGCATGTCAGGAAAGGAGAAAAAACATCAAATTCAAATTTTATGCAAAAAGTAGCAACGCAATTTACCAAGTAATTTAAAACTTTTAAACTCATTTAAAGCTTGGCGTCATCGTAGGCCGAGATACTTACAGTCCGTAATTGCTGCCGGTTCAGCACAAAGCTGGAATGGCGGTCGTAGTTAAAAAGTTGACCTTGAACTAAGAATATGAAAAGTATGATTTATACCACGGACAGTGTCAACATCATCCAGCTTCACTCACAAGGAAAAACCAGTCACATAAGACCGTTTAGGTAAAACACCTGTCAACAAAGGCTTGAAAGAGCTTGTTGAAAGTGAACTACCGGTAGCGAGTAGGCGGCTCGAAAACGTCGTGGTTCAAAGGAGGATGAGCTGATAAGATAATTAAGTGCTAAAAGTCATCAGCTTGTTAAGCTCCAATGAAAAAGTGTCCGCCTGCTTGCAAAACGATCTGGGGTGCATGTACTGGTTCAAGATGATTGAGAATCGGTGATCGAATAAACGATATTGTGGGAAAAGTTGAAGGCATTTCATCTATCACCAACATATCCTTTTAAAAAGTTATAATGTAGCTTATCACCACCCTGACAAAACAATTTCTTCTCCATTGGTTATTGATTCTGTGAGGGTGTGACGTGAATATCGGCAGGTTGTGGAAAATCCGAAGTGCTCTTGCTTGGGGTTATGCTTTTCTGAGCTCAAAGGAGTGTTAAGTGTAATGTTTTTATGCTTCCAGTGTTAATACGTTTATAATTATCTTTCACAAATATTAACCAGTTCGAGGTAATTTGTTAAGCACATTTGCTCTGGAAGACAGATAATGACAAGGCGGCTGAGGATACACCGAGTAATTTGCACCTCGGTAAGCTTGTCAGACTGTCGGCTTTGGAATAAAAAACAGGCGGGAGAAAGCCTGAGTTGAATAACTAATTGGCCAGCAGAGTAGATGGTCCAATGCAAGCTGAGTGCTAATGCTTTTACAGCGGCGGTTTGAAGTGATTCTCTATCCTCATATTGCAACTCCAGAGATAATGTAGTGAAGAAGGGGGGATGCTAGCCTCCTCTACAGAAAATCAGAGTCGCAAGCAATTGCTTTAGTGCTTTGTTTCCTGACACTAAAGTAATTAAGAGGCAAGTGTGGCGGACGGGATGAGCTATGCTGAAATCACGTGCCTAGTTAGCGCTCATCTCGGTCGTGTCGTCACGGTTACGCCAACTTGGATCTAGGAAGACAAGTTGTTACTCAGGAATTTTTGGCTGAACATAGGGAAAGAGTGGACGTGATCCGAGATGTGCGTCGTCGTAATCAATTCCTGGCGCGTATGACTGTGAACAAGCTGTTGTGCGTTGCACGTCATGTTTTATCACCTGACCATAAACTCATTAGGGCCGTAAAACAAACGATGACAGGGGCCAATTACTTTCCACCTCAGGAGAGAAGCTTTTCCATAATTTCTCTCAATCCTTTCCTGCTGTGATAATCTCCTTCTTGAAACCTGATCACTGTTTCATGGCGAAAAAGTTTTTGCCAAAATTGAAATACTTTGCAAAAAATTTAACCGATCGACTCAGGCTATAAAAGCTTGATCAATTGCTGGGTACTCTTATGCTTACGACAAAATTGGTTTTTCCTGCAGTAACTCTTGGAGGCGTTTGGTGCTCAGATTGGTTTGTATGTTGGCTTATTGAAAAGTTTGTCTTGGATTTATGATTTCATTCCTCTTCTATGTATAAATCGCTCTGTGGCCAATAACGAGGAATATTTCCAACGCAATTAAGTTCACCGAGAACATTCGGTGGAGGGAAGCGCCTACGGTAACAGAGTAACGAGAAGTGCGGAAGAGCGAAATTCATCAGCGGAGGAGCACCCGGTGAGTTTGCCGAGGTAGCGGGTACGCCAAAACGCCAAGCTTGAGAACTGATGTGGAACAGAAGGTGGTTGTACGCTAATTTGCCAATTTACTTCTCCTGCTCCTCACATGTTAGCAACTCACGCTGAGGCAATAAACGAGATGAGGGAAACGCAGGCATCACATGTGCG
>VRMD01002291.1:0-13705 GCA_009872375.1 Sminthurides bifidus | reverse complement strand
GCAAGTAGTAAACTCGCGTGTTGAATATCAAGGGAGAAATAAAGTCGGTTATTGAGGATTTCGATGAAATTTTATCGAGTTCCAACGTCATAAATAGAGTGTTGGTATGTTAGAAGGAGAAGCTGGGGGATCAGGGGAGAAATGGTGAATCGTTATCCCCGCTCTTGAGTTTACAGCATGAGATGCACATGAAGAAGAACTGGAAGCAAACTTTCAGTTTCAAAATAGGGACAAGGGCGCATGAAATGACGAGCCGAGGCTCATTGAGTGAGATGTCACATACCTTTTAAAAGGGAAAAGGTATGTGTGTTTCCAACGGCTAGTCTCTTCAAAACCAAATACATGACAACGAAGCTGATGTTGTCCATTGAATTCAGACGGAGCTTTCCATGTAATATTTGCATTCGAACATTTCGCAATGTTTCCCTTCCAGGAATAGCACAAGTTGTTGCATCATCCGAACTTGGGCAAAAGGTCAGTGTGATGGCTTGAACCTTCAATTGCACGGTTCGGAGGCCGGCAGCGGTAATTCCAACATTGTCGTGTAATAAACATCGGCGTTTTCATTTCACAAGACGTGAAATAACCGATAAATAGAAAAAAGAGCAAAAGGGAAGAAAAGAGTCCCACGTTGGTGTTTTACAGCAGGGACGAATGCTTGTACATGTACTGGTATGTACATGCATGGAGGAGCGCTTGGGGGATGAAGGGTTGAAAAGATAAGAGGAGCGTAAGTTGACAGCATGTGAACTGTGTTCGGAGTTGAGGAAGCGGGATTTGAATGGGAGGAAAGAGGTTTTGACTGGATTTGTTGGATTTTTATTGCTGGTTTAAATAGTTGAAAAGTTATTGCCACCCCCATATCAGATCATCAGATGTGTTATGGGCCGGAGTTCTATTGTTGGCGTTGAGGGCGACAGATCAATGGGAAATATTGGCCTTTGTCAATTGGAAAAAGAATGGGAGACGAGGGGAGAAGATTTTATTTATGCGTATCAAAGCGTATCCGGATAATTTTGCTCAAAACTGACTCTCTCAAGAAAATAATACGGCATATGCTCCCATCTTATCCAGTTTTCGACTTGACGGAAATCTAAAAAGAGGGATGCGAGCGGCGGAAGAGACAAATGCGAGACTCATTCTTGGCCTTGGTTAAAGAGAGAGAGAGAGATGCGTAAAAAGAAGACGATCAAGGAGAGAATGGAATGAAAAATCTTTTCAGATCTATCAAACCGAAATGAAAATATTCATAGAGTTTGAAAATATTTGCACCAAAAAAGTGACGGGCATTAATCTTTCTCTTCTCAAGCATCGCTCTCGCTTCTCAATCTTTCCGCCGTATATTTTCCCTCATTCTGACATCTCCATATTTGATCGTACAAATTTTTCGCTCCTTTAATATTCCGATACTGCTCATCTCATTCAGAATTGACAAATGTTTCTGGATCTTCTCGGCTTTCCTCCCGCCGTTCTTTCACTCCCCGCAGTCGTCAATTCCGTCTGAACTGAAACCACAGCTTTGATGTGATGACTGTAATCCAAAAGCAGGAGGTTGCATACTAGAATTCCTCACTGCGGTAACTTTGGGCATAAGCCTTGTTCCAAATTAATTATTCCACCCTCGTTTAACCATGCTATGTGATACTACAAGGATTGAATCGGAGAAAAAATGCCGAAGAAAATAGATTACAAGCACCAATCCTGGAGAGAAAGATTGAAGGACGACAGCTCATAAATATAAATTATGGAAAGCAAAACAGCCTTGCCAGCATCAGCCCCTGTCTCATTGACCGCACCGGCAGCACTTGAGCGGGCCGTCAAAGCCCTTATGATGTCATCGTACTGACATTATGATTGAATTGAATCAAGCATGTAGGTCGAGCCGTTCATCCCTTTCTTCAACCAATGCAACAATGTCAAAGACCGAGCCAAGGGCTGTAGACCTTCGCTACAAAGTTCACGGGCATGGAGCAAAAGCCTTGGTCCTTGGAGCTACCAGTGAGAATTGTCGTGCCGGATCAGTAGCTTCACCGTTCTACCAGCAACCTAAAGTTAATGATTCGGAGCTAATTGATTGACTTGCTGTGCTGGTTTTCATTTGGCGGATTGATGGGATCTGATGGAGGAAGGGCAAAGACGCGGCACATGAGGTGGCAAGCGCTTCTCTCACTACTTACCACAGATAAATACGGACAGCTAATTGTGAATAAGGACAGTAAAAGTTAAGCACCGCATTTGATTTCCTTGAGCAGAGTGAAAGTGCAGAGGGGAATGGCAGAGGCGGAAATGCAAGCAAACCATTCACATAACGCTCCCACTCCCGATCATATGATGTAACGGCAAACAAGAAGTTAGCACCGTTTTCAGACCGTAGGTACTATAGTTTCCGGAATTGGCAATAAACAAGGAGGGGATTGTGTGCCTGCTAAGTGCAGCTCTGATCCCGAGGTCCGGCACCGGTCGTCTTTTAAGTCTTAGAGGCTGGAGAATCAAGAGTATGAAATTCCAGTTCGGGACCAAGTGTAAAATAAGGAGGCTCGTGTGGCATCCTTGATAGCCCAAGTGCCGGCAAGTGGTTACCGTAATGGCGGTTGCCAATAATGCAGGTACGGGAAACGGCAGAGAGGAGATTGGATCCGGTTGCTCATAAAATCCGGGAAAAAATATATTAACTCAGAGCTCAGCGCTCACTCCCGTATTGACCGCCTGGCTATCTGCTCATGTGAACGCAGCTATTTCTAAACATTTGATCACGCACACACACAACAATTCCGTAAATGTACCACAGGAGTTTTCCAAACTAATACTTTGAAAGGGAACTGGGACGGAGCCAGCGGCAATATACCGATTCCTCTCCCGTGTCCAAGTTACCGTCCAGAGATGTTGTGGCAACATACCAGGAATTTCTTTCCCCAAACCCGAAAGAGAAGGAAAGGAACTGAGCAGAAAAAAGTAAATCCCTCGGCTATTAGTCCGGTCACTTAGTGATGGTGTGGGTAAAAAAAATGTTCAAACGGCAAAGGCTATCGTTCCTCACAGACCCATATTTGCCAGATATCTTTTTGATTCTTCCAAAGCAAACGTCTTCATTTACTCTCCGCTTTCGCTTTATGGCAAATCAATGCTTGTACTGTACAACATGCAAGCACCCACAGACCCGAGACAGTATACCCGCTACAATTACCTCTCCAGCATAAGAGCACTGGGTTGTGCCCAGCTTCCATAACGACCACTGTCCACCATCCATTCTTCCAGCATAAGAAACCAATGGCTGTAGGCGTCGAATAAAAACGTTAAGTTTGCCAAGGTATTTTCAACCGGTACATAAACTGTAAGCCATGGTTGTTATATTATGTTGAAAAAATGTGAGCTTTCTCCTCGAGAACTCCAGCCAGCAAGTGAGCGCCTCACAACATAGAGCGTAAACAGGAACCATTAGATGAAAGTTACGTATGTGTTGACCAGATCTATCGGAAAAGATATTGCTGGAAAAGGGACTTGAAGCAGAGGGACGTTTTATAGCTCCTCTTAGCCTTTTCCGACCGGTCATTAATTAACCCAGTGTTGATAGATAGTATCATAAAATGGGCACTAGCAACTTTTACAAACTTTCCACTTTCCCCGAAGAATGGTCCAAGTCTCGGAAAGAAGGACATGGACTTTCAGCTCCTTTAATCTTTGATTTCTTGATTCGCCATTGGTATATACACTTCAGCCCTCGTGGCGGAGGAGGAGAGGTGAAACTCATACGATGCTCCTTAACATCAGATGGGTCCGCCACTGTGCCATTTATTAGTAGGTCTGGAACCAGAAATTAGTTTCTGCAACATGATGCCCGTGTGAAGATAAATCGGGAAGTGAGGCAGTAATGCCAAGACTCAAAGATGTTTGTTTAATAAATCAATGCAATATTTCTCTCATGATCCGTACCATTTCTTCCATAAGTTGCGGCAAAAGAAACCCATTAGATTCCAGCTTATAACTGCATTAGAGCTGATGATCATGATGATGGCTCTTAAGGATTTTTTCTCCTCCTCCTCCTCCGCACTTTCCTTACACATACGCCAACGATTCCTTCCTTCTACTCTTCCTTTTTTCTTTCCTTTCTCCAGCCTGTCCTCAGCCAGCCGATGGAACAAGTTTGCAAGTTCTGGCGATAGTGTCAGAGTGTCGGCACTCTCGCTTCTTTATGTACCTTTGAGTGTTTCTCCTCCCTGGTTTTTAGTATTAAATTCTTGCATTTATCTGTGCTCTAAGTGTGGTCTGTCTTGACCAGCGGTAATCTTTCCTTTTCTCATAAAACTCTGTCTATAAGTTATTCTCTTTGGGCGGACGGGGAAAGAAAGTAGCACAGGAGAGAAGTACACAAGGAGGCTGATGAGGGACACAAACTTGTTTTCTCTCTCACCCTTCGCTCTTCCGCTATTCCTTACACGGGCTGGAGGTTTTTTTTTTGCGCGCCTTATAAATTTCTCCGAGATGGAAAAGTTGAGCTGTTGGTGTGATACCCATAAAAATAAACTATATGAATGGATTCTAACAAGACAGGAGGGCTAAATGAAGCAACTTAAGCAGAACCTTTATATGATATCGAATTATTAGGAGCCCAATTGGATACTTTTCCCTCCCTCTCATCTTGTTTACCATTTTCCGTCCTCTTGGTCCTGGTCCCCGAAAGGTTACAAGGAGAAAGTACTCTGAAAACCTGGATCTATTTCTAATGTGCTTACTTAAGTATCCCGCCTTCGTCGTCCTTTACACAAGTTACACAAATGTGTGTAATATTTCTGCACTAAAATCCACGTTTGACTTTTTCCCCGCCAGAGTATAATATACACATCAGTTTGCCCCTTGAGTGGCAGAGTAAATTGTCAAGTTGTGGCTCCTTCCCTCATCCTCTCTCCTCCACAACATTGAGCAGATCCGAAGGCCAAGCGTCATACACAAGTGTCAAATGTTCCAGCACCAGTAAGCAACATTACCGCCACTTGTTTGTCGCCCGTCGCTGATTTTGATAACCGTAGATCCTTAAGCTGAAGCTTTAGCGGTGGATCTTAAACTTGAAGAGAGCAGAGCCGGAGTGGATGGAATACAAGAAATGGACAACGTTTCTCTTTTCACATTTCCTTAGCCGAGGATCCACTCCCATTCCATGCTGGCAGCATTATCTTCGGCGGAAACTTTATCTTCGGGATGAAAATCATATAATCATCTAATACGTCTTTGGCACAGACTTACCGCCATCCGGTCCTTATTTTGCCGTCTATATAGCATGTAGCATCTTTGAGAGATCGGCAGGTCTCTGCTCATCTTCGAGCATCCCATAATGTTTAGTCAGTCCGAGAGGAATCATCCTCGCTGACTTTTTAAAATCCTGCAATCATCATCACGATCAAAAGATTGTGTATGTGTGTGTGCACCAAGGAACAAGTGCAGAACACCATGGCAAGGACCAACTGTAAAGAAAGACTCAAGACCCGACTGCGAGAGAGTGAACATAATCCACGCCTTTTCCTCCCGTCTCACATGTCATGCTAACAATTCTGCCATTATAGTCTGGATCATGTGTATCTCCTCCAAAAAAAGGGCTGAATTGAAGGAAACGTATCAATAAGACGACACAAGGACAGTGTTGGAGGAAAAACAAACGATCCTTATTCTTCACCATCATATCTCTCACTTGTTCACACTCATTCCACTTGTCTGCTGTAACAAATCCTTCGGCCCACTAACAAGTAAATAAATACCTTTGATTACTGACGGATGTTGTGTCCACAAAGGGAATTAATGCCAGATTTAAAACAGATTCCGAGCATATGCACTCCTCTCCGCTGGGAAAGGGTTACGGTCTTTACGTCATCAAAGGAGCATGACTTACTTACGATTTCAAGATGTGAGATGATCAGTCCTTTTCTATACTGTCCCCGCAAACAAATACCACATTGAGAGTTTTTTTCGTCACCATAGGATTTTGAATTACCTTCCATCTTCCTTCTACTGTCTTTTGGTCTTCGAGCGAATTGATTCAGAGGGCACCATAAATAGTAAAGCTTGCAAGGAATGACTCACTGTCAGTTTTGTGGCTGAGCCCAAACATTTCCAGGGTACTGAGAAGACTCAAATTACATTTCCATAGACTTGAAAGCTTAGTGAGGTGCTGAACACACTGGGCATAGTACGTTCAAAGGGTGAAGGGGCTCATAGAAACCCTCTTGTGAGTAAAAACAAAAACGCATTTTAGAATCAATATGCCTTTTCCAAGAGACGATCAAGATGTTGAAAACGGCAGGAACTTTTTTGACTCGAGTGAGACAAGGGCATGGCTCGGGTGATAAAAGGTGGAAGTGGGGCGTTTATACGGATCGGAGGAGAAAGTGAGCTGATGGGAACAAAGGGCCGAGGAGATACTTATGCTTAAAAAATTGGTTTGCAAAGAAAAAAGATGTTGATGAATCTGTTGGCGTTTAGTTAAATAGTTTCTTTTTGAGGCCTCATTTTTCCGAAGGAAAAGTTTGACAACCCAGAGGCTGACAGCTGGAGAAAGCCACAATGCACGCTTATCGTGTAGTGCTGTAGACATGGAGCGGAGCTGATGGCGGGTGAAAGCGAGGGGATGAAGCGGAGCACTAAATGATACAAGAGAAATTGAAATTCACCATCTTGGATATTTATAAACAGAGAAAGATACCGCTCAGCAATTCATTCTACAAGATAAATTGACGGGAAAGGTGAGCCCGTTTCCTCTACGCAACGAGGCCAAGCTTCCCTCTCCTTTGTTGGTGAATCGATGGGAAAACTTTTAATGCTCCGAATACATCTTCCATTAGAGAAATTATTTTTCACGCCTTTTTACTCCTCCAGCTCTCCCACTATCAGATACATGTAGCAGCACTACCAGCCATGGAACGAACAATTCAGGGAATTTTATGCTTTGGCTTGTCAAAATGAAATCTTTCCACGCATAAATAATAACTGAAGCTCTTATGAAAAATCCGCCGGTTTTAATTCCCCGTGTACAATCCATATAGCACTCCGTGCATCTTACGCCATCGTATATTTACTCCATGCATATTCAACGTTCAGTAATCACCGTCAGCTCCTCAGCAGTTAATACAAAACAGGACCAGGAGCAGTGTCACTACTCCACTCTCCGAGCAATTGCAACATAAACTTATAGAAGCACGTCTATTTCCAGTTTTTTATAGCTTTAGCCACACCGAAGCATAATTCAGGGAATTTTATGCTTTGGCTTGTCAAAATGAAATCTTTCCACGCATAAATAATAACTGAAGCTCTTATGAAAAATCCGCCGGTTTTAATTCCCCTTGTACAATCCATATAGCACACCGTGCTCCTTACGCTATCCTATATTTACTCCATGCATATTCAACGCTTAGTAATCACCGTCAGCTCCTCAGCAGTTAATACAAAATAGGACCAGGAGCAGTGTCACTACTCCACTCTCCGAGCAATTGCAACATAAACTTATAGAAGCACGTCTATTTCCAGTTTTTTATAGCTTTAGCCACACCGGAGCAGCACTGGCTCTCTCAAGAAATCATTCATTTTCTTAGGGAGGAAACGTGCAGATTTTTACGGAAATTAAACCGGCGATCCATCCCATGCAATAATTCCCTTCGCCTCCTTCCTCTCCACAAGGACCAGTAACATAAACACAAACGTACGGTTCTTCAACTCGAATAAATGAGCGCCAACCGGGCTTCCACCTCTTCTTTAACACGCAAGGACAAACTTAGTTAATACAAAACAGGACCAGGAGCAGTGTCACTACTCCACTCTCCGAGCAATTGCAACATAAACTTATAGAAGCACGTCTATTTCCAGTTTTTTATAGCTTTAGCCACACCGAAGCAGCACTGGCTCTCTGAAGAAATCATTCATTTTCTTCGGGAGGAAACGTGCAGATTTTTACGGAAATTAAACCGGCGATCCATCCCATGCAATAATTCCCTTCGCCTCCTTCCTCCCCACAAGGACTAGTAACATAAACAGAAACGTACGGTTCTTCAACTCGAATAAATGAGCACCAACCGGGCTTCCACCTCTTCTTTAACACGCAGGGACAAACTGAAAAACAAATCACGTTTAAATTCAAGTTCGTGAAAAATTTTTAACTGATGATGTCGTCAAATTAAGCTGACGGGCACGGTAGACCGCAACGTTGTCGTCTCCTGTTCCGGACCGCATCCTTACTTCCTCCTTCCGCCATGCTCGGGGGGGGGGNGGGGGGGGGGATGTATGTACGGACATTCGCGGGCGGGGAATCAGTAAATTCAACTGCATCAACGCCGGTATTGTAACGTGTGTATAGCAGAGGCAAAGATTTGCATGTTACCTCGCAGTCATGCACTCTTTACTCTTCGGTAGACGTGTTCGTGGCCATGGCAATTCTCCGCACTAATTTTTTGAGGAAAAATGGCAAATCATATGCAGATATTCAAATAATCTTCCCACTTGTACCACCTTCATTTCCTGCTTTCACGGTTCCCGTTCATCCCTCCGCTCGCATCTTGCCACTGCACTGGTAACCGCAACTTCTTGGTGGATTTTTAAAGCTTTAACGTAGATCATCACGGCTGACTACTGAAATGAGCCTGAGAGGCTTTCATCTAAAATTTGCCTTGGCAGAAGACGCCAAAATTCCACTGTAGAGCTTCAATAGAAGCATGTCGATGGAATATTACAGGGGTCATTTGAAGAAGTAAGTACGTTTAATGCTCCATACCCCGGCATGTTCCGACCGTGAGGAAAGTCTATGTTGTTGAAAATGTTGCTCATTTTACGTAACTGCATGATCAAATACAATCGTGATGTTTTCTCTGAGAAGCATCATAAATAATTTCATCCTCCTGGGTATGCGGCAACATTGTGGAAAATGAGACGAGGAACATGAGATGGGAATGACAGAAACGTTCAAAACTTAATAAATAGAACGTGAAGCACATATTAATAAAGCGAGAAACAATTCCGCTCTCATTTGCATCCTTCCTTCATTTCTCTACGCCTACACCGACAACGCACCGCCACCAGACATCATAACAATCAAGAACAAGAAAAAATTTCAACACTGCAATAGTAATCCTACCGATTTGCCCTTTGAATTTCTTCCTCTGTTCTCCATCGCCATGCCAAAGCTATGGAAACAGACCTGGTTTTAAACTTCTGAGAGGTTTCTCGGCTCCAAGCCCTGGGTCCTGATACCGTTCCAAGATCTTGGGCACGGGACCATGTTCTTGAAAGAATGCGATGAAACCCTTGACTTTCGCAGCAGTAGAGCAATCGGACGTGAAATGGAGCGATGCAAAAAGGACTGTGAGCACAAGATATCAAGATTTTTCCAAAATTACTTGAATAATTACAGGGATTTGGAAGTTAAGTAAACTTGGCCATGTACCCGTTCGAGAACCTGTCATTAGATGGTAGTTAGCCTATACGCAATTTCCCTTAGAGAGCAAGCGGTCGAACAAGTGTTGAGGTGAACAGTAGCCCGACGACGAATCGTGTATTAGCCATTGCTCATTGCTCAGTCAGGCCCCACGGCTCGGATTTGTTAAATTTGTACTCTCTTCTGAAGGTGTACAAGTACATAGTACTGCGGTATCGAAAAACCTTCGCTATTTGTTTGCCATAACATGAAGGAGGTAGAAGGATTTTTCCATTTTTTCCCCGTCGTCTCACTCGAGGTAAAAGGTGCTCTGATTTCGTTCGAGGTGATGATTTCTCTTGGAATTACCACTACGTGAGTATTTAGGATGACGTGGCTATGCGATAATTGATGTGAAATGGCTAATTTTTGCTTAAAATGTTTCTCCGCCTGATTACGAGTTATGTTTCCTCTCAAAATGTGTTTCTTTCCATTACACAATTGGACATTAGGAACATGGTCGTACATCGGTACTCGACTCAGTAGTACCGTGCCGGCCGAAAAAAAACAGGCGAGCAAAGCAAAGGAGAAAAACTCAACAAACATATTTATGTACACCCAGTGAACCAGCCTGGAGTGGAATGGGATGAGAAATTTGTTGCGGCTCAGGGCACAAACAACGTTTGTTCTTTAAGTCATAGTGAAATAGGATGTTTAGAGTTTAGACAGAGTTGCGATTATTCGTCATCGCAGCGCCTTCAGTCCAAGTAGCCCAGTTAGGTAATTCCGAGACAAGTTCTGCCTCCGGTCTATACATGGGTGCAGGACACATACACCATGGACAGACAGGCAGGGAATGAGATTTTGTAGCAGTGGTAATAATAATAAACTGTTACATTACAGATCGTTTGTTGTTAGCGGAATGGCTGTGCTGAGGAAAGAGGTTCAAAATTTTAACGTGGATGAGAATGAAATGGGGTATAAAGAGCTGTTCGAGAAGGATTTACCTGCGATCGTAAAAAGGAAAAGAAAAATATTTTAACTGCTAATGGTTAATGGTAACTGGTCCTTCATAACTCTTCCATCACAAAAGATATAATTATCATACATGAGCGATCGAGACACGTTCTTTCTCAACAGAGTCTCTCCTCAACCTCTTCAGGCCTTCCAAGGCAAGGGGAGTCGATAGGCTATGAAGTTTTGCCCAGGCAGCTTACTTTGGAAGTACATTAAACTGACAGCTAAAGTTCATAGGTATTCTGTCAATGTTCTACTCTGCCTGTCTATACGCTCTTCGAGAATTGGCTCACGCGTCGTTCAAACCCCAGGCTAAATGTTCAAAGGATGTTGTTAAAGTCACCGCAAAGTGTCTATATTCCACCATTATCCATAAGCCATTTACTTACACTCGGCATCCGAGCTCGTACCACCTATACAGTATACAGCTACCTCCTTACAGTCCAAGTCTTTTTCCTCAGTCAAATACTCATTATGGGTAAATGAATAGATTTCAAGTCTAGCAATGTCCATGTCGATAATGCGCCCTCGTACACACTAACTTTGTTTGTGGGTCGGTCGTAGCCATAAAAATTTAAAACATTTAGTGCTCAACAATGCTTGACTTTAATTTAAATGAGGTTCTTAAAAGTTTTTAATCTCTCCACCGCTTTGCTCTCCTGTAATGTGGTTGGAGGGAGGGAACTGCGCTGCTTGCGATGGAATCAAATGAAGCTTTTGCATCATTCCTTACAGGGCTACCACCGAATAATGTGTTTTTCGTGTGAAAAACTGATTCGAATGCGAGTGTGAGATTTCATCCAATTTTTAGATACTAGGTGTGAATTCATCAAGCTTTCGGGCCAAAAGCTATTAGGATTAGGACACGTTAGTAATGAAACAGTATTTCGAAATTTCATCTTCACCCAACAATACTGCTTGTTCATCAGTTTTTTGGAATTTGTTCAACATCGGCATGGGATTATGTCGACTGCAAGCGATAGCAATCCATTTGAAATTTTTTCAGCATTGCTAGCAGTCCGAATAAGCCATTCGGACCGCTAGCACTGCAATGACAGAAGTATAGACTTTGTCGATTGGTTAAAGCCAGGGCTGTTGGTAATGCAATGGCTGTTTGAGTCAAAGTTGCATCTTTTGATTGTTGGTCATGTGATACACGTTGAGGATTACGTTATTCTTACGTTGCCTAGCATCTAGGATCGGTTATTGTTCTTCAAAGACCAAGTTATTACTATGATTATGATTTTACTAAGCGTAATATATTACACTGTTACGATTATGATTATTAGCCTTAAACTTGAAGGAGGTGGATGCATCAGGTTTGAGTGGGATGAAAGAAGGAGGAGGAGGAGCAAAAAAACGTAAACATGTAGAAAAGAATCCATTAAATCGCAGATCATGTATACAAACCAATTTCACTTCAGACAGTTTCATGTGACAAGGAGTAATTTAAAGGATACTGGGCTTGAATCATCAAGCGCTTGTACCATCCTGATTAGAAAAGTTGCACATTTTTGTTCAAAACATACGTGTGAATGCTAGTTGAGGTGACACAGGAGGATGAGATCTGTTCGACGTTAGAAGATCATATGTTCTTGTTTTGTGATGCAGCCCATTAAACTATTCTGATTAGGAAATTATTTCAGTTCCTAGTTGCAATCATGATGCGACGATGGCCGATTACAAAGGACTTGAAGCTTAATTACAACGGCAGTGAGGGCATTCGGCTCCGTTGAAAAGCAAACAGTGTGTGATGAAGGGAGTGCCGCGCCCTGTTTGCAAGGTTTTCTCAGAACAGAGTTAGGTAATTGTAATTGAAGCCTTTGAAATTGATCTTCTCTATTGACGGTGGAAATATTTCGCAAAAAGTCCTGACCTTTTCAGACCTTTGAATGGACCAGTGGGAAGAATACATGTGGCATAGCGCCTGGTGCGAGAGTAGACGATCAAAGAAGCACGATAGATGAAAGGGGATGAGCAAGTCTGGATTTCAACAAGCAATAAGAAAATTCTTGGAGAGCGACTACTGATGTTTACGTGATCATTGCCTTTGACAGGAGTCATTATAAATAAAAAGTGTTATTAACATTCTAGACCCGTCGTGTCAATATAGCAGTCGAATGCTAAAATCTCAGCAACTTGCCCCTGTTTCTTCTCATGCATTTCTCAGAACTACAAGAAATTAATAGCCCAAAGCCAAGGCAAACACATGGATTTGCCTAACTCCTTTGAATGCGTCAATACAAGAGGTACGTGTCGCGCATCTCATCCGTCCAAAAATCAAAACTCGAAAACGACAGGACTCGAGTGCGAGGGGAATTGCCAATGAATCACGTGCAAGATTCCTGATTGGCATGTGTCACCGTCACCTTATACTTAGGCTGAAGCGGCGGTGCAGGTTTCTTAGTGCATTTCTAATTTCAAATGACTACGGACAAAAATTACCAAGACACTTTTTTTTTGAAGGTGCTAGACTATTCTGGAAACAATACTTCACAAAAGTCGGCATCAGACAATTGTGGCAGTTTTTGCTGGCATTCACCAATCCAATGTCGCCGATGTAAAACTGACTGTCAATAATGCTTGGAGCACTCCGAATCCGGTGCGATGCAATGATTTTTCACAGCTGCTTGCTATTTGCCGATACCGCTGCTAGTCTCGGCCACTGGTTCCTGTAGTTTAAATTGTTTTTCAAACCACGATGCTCACTTCAAGGCAACGAGAGGTCTCGCACCAGAGAAAATCGCTAGGTGGTGCTAATCGTTTTAAACCGGCTTCTCAATCAACCCTTTGATCTCGCCGTCACACTTGTCAGCCCGTCTCTCAGGACTTCACCCCAAGTTGCATTAGCCGTCTGAGCTCAACCCTCGAAGCACATGAGTGGCTTTTTGAGACGATCTGCCAATGCAGTAAGGTTAGAATGGTTCAAAAACACGTTCTTTTTTATAACAGGACACGTTTATTAATTTCATCATTTTTAATCATTTTTAGTAAAATATTGCATTCTCCATCTACTACTTGCGAGTTGTACGTTGATCCCCTATTTTTTCATCATGTTTTGAAAATCAATAGGAGTCACAGCCACAACGGACTGAATGAGCTCAAGTAGAAGACAATAGGCGGAGGGAAAAGGAAGGATATTTACAGTGAATGGCAATAGAAATCGGTGATTTCATCGGTTGCAACAATAGCATTCAACAAGTGCATGGTTTCACAGTATCCGCGGCTTTGTTCCCCAGCTCCTTTTGAGCGACGTTTGGCTGTTACAAATAGCGGTGATTTGACGAGACGAGAGCAGAATGA
>VRMD01002290.1:0-13708 GCA_009872375.1 Sminthurides bifidus | reverse complement strand
ACCATGTTTCTTACCACTGAAAGAAGGCCTGGATAAGGCCAGCGGTAGCAGCGCAGCTAATACCGTGACACTATTAAGTAAACGCATCTTGAACGGTTACGGTGGTCAAAAGTTAAAAAAATAAAAACAAAACTGGAAATGAAAGAATCTAATTTTTAAGTCAACAGTTCTACCAAAGACAAAAACTCTCAGGACTGAACTCCGAGCTCCAATGAGTCCAGGGCTCAACTGAGCTCGAATTTTATAGCACTGTGGAGAAAAGCCCCAGTCCGCCTTTCAATGAGCAGATGTATGATACAGATACAATGAAAGTTACTTCTTGAGCTAAAAAGAGAAGACACTTGACACAGGTAATGTTTTAGCAGGAGAGCTTGAAAGGTAGCGGATAATCCGTTTGTACCCATCCCTTAACAAACAGATGTGCTGGTCCAGGAATAAAAAAAGCTCTGGAAATCCCCATAGCATTCTCCTGAAGGTTTTGGATTAGAGTACCAAGAATAAGTAGCGGACCCTGTCCTTTAGATAAGAAGTACAAAGCGTGTCCACAACTATTAGCTTTCTGAAACAAAACTACGCTTTCCCGAGTCGATTCAAATGAAGAATTTTATTATTTTGTAAATTCATGTTCCTAGAACAAATCTAATGGTATTGTACACGAGACGGATTATCACTGATCTTCTGAGCTACTGAATGAACCTTATGCTACCTGGGAAAACTTCGGTGTAATACACAGTCTGCTCGGTGCTTGTGCACTCTAAGAATGTATGAACCATGGCAAAAATTAGTCACCTTTTTGAATTTTTGAATTGCGAATATGCGAATGCTTGCAATTTTTCCAGACATGTTTGATGTTAGCCAAAGTTGCTTTATCACAGCAGTATGAAAATCGCATCCGGGTAGTGCAATTCATTTACATGCTGTCATATGAATACTACAACAAGTAGCCGTGCTCTCGTCATGTCTTCCATCTCTGCCTGCAATTATGCAACTCCGCAAGTTTCAGCCATTGTCAAGTGACAAATTAGCGTAAATCAACTACACGTTCTTTCTTATCGCCAATGGCCCTCGGCCAATGACATCTCCTTCATTCTTTGAAAACTGAATGCCTCAGGGATCTCAGGTGCCAAATAATGTACTGCACATAATCATTAAGACACCCATTCCGAGTTCAAATGAAGGCACGTTAGCCTAATTCTGCACCATCCGTACTACACGGCCGGCAACAATTACGACCGCACGTGAAATGTCATTTAAATGACACTAAATCGGGATTCCCATTAACTCGACTCCTGCGGCTGATGATACATGTCCATCTCCAAGACTCCTTCTTCTCAAATTTCTACAGCTTTCTCTATCTTTGCATCCCGGACGAGAATCACACATGCGGTTAATGTATCTCTCTTAACCGGCATCTGTAATCTGTGGTGTTCCTTCTTCCTCCACCATCTCTTTACTACAGAGTTGCAGCTTTTAGCACATATCTCATCCTTGGTCTGACGATCATGTTCTTAGTGTACTTGGTTACACACACGACATGCTAGTCCCTCATTAGTGAGGCTAACTTCGTTACTGGGAGTTAGTCGAGTCAAGCAGAAATGATTTCATTCTTAACCGCTTGTGATAATGCCAACGCCAACAGAATCGACTCGGCCCTGTTTCTTCATGTCCGCGTCCGGTGTTTCAGATACTGCCATGACTTCAGTTAAGCATTTTGACTCTTAAAGTGAGTTTGGTTGAGGCTGACGACGAACAGTTACATTAGTTTCAGTTATCTGCGGCTGCTTGCAAAACTGAAGGCAGCAATTAGGATTTCAGTGCCTTTAGTTGCAGTGCAGTGCCATGCGAATATTCGCATCCACCTCCAACACAATGTTGGCGTGAACGGAATCTTTTATCTTGTCCTAGTCTTTCAGCAACGTAGAAACAGTACACTGCAACAAGCAATTTTCTGTGAAAAATTCCAAGGTGTTCCTGAAACCTTCTGACATTGATCGGATCGTGGTTCTCTAACAGGCTGACACGCGAAACGAGATGGCGAGACAGGGTTCTGTTTGATTTGTGTATTGTGAACGAGCCTAGAACTCAGCATGGATAACGACACCAGCTTTGAACCCGAATCTAAAGATGATGTACAACAACCAAGTGTCACTAAAACAAGCAGTGTTGAGTACACCGTGTTTTCCGCGTCCACTGAAGGCCTTGATGATTCTCCTCATTCAGTTGTGCCTTATTTACTTGCGAGGGAGAGCTCGGAGAGTGACAAACTGTACATTTTACTGGAAAAAGACCTCTTGGCGAAAATCTGCCTCAAATATTGTCAGGACACGGGGACGCTCATCGTGTCACCGGTGCAGCTTACTGACAGTGATGACGAGCCGGTCGTCTGGGTCGTGAATGGCGGAAAGAGTTTTGTGAGAAAAGTATTTGGCACTTCCACTTCCGTCCAGAACGCTTTCAAAATACTCAAGGACAGGGGAAAGTCCGCCGTGTTGCTAAGTCAAATTCGTGAAGTTCGTCGCCTGGGCAAGAAGACGGTGAGACTTCATAACGTGGTCAATTCCACCCTTCCCGAGCAAAGGGAATGCACCAAGTACCGCATTTTTTATGGAGACGAATTCATGTTGCAAGTGCATGAAATTTGGGGTACGTTGAAACTAGTGATTTGCGTTTTCCATCATTAGGTTTTCATAGCATGTTCCATCCTTTCCATGTGTTAGTTCCTGCTATTGGCTTGAGTTTCTGGCAAATTATGGAGACGAGTTCATGTTGCAAGTGCATGAAATTTGGGGTACGTTGAAACTAGTGATTTGCGTTTTCCATCATTAGGTTTTCATAGCATGTTCCATCCTTTCCATGTGTTGGTTCCTGCTATTGGCTTGAGTTTCTGGCAAATGGCAAACTGACTCACCGCAAAGGTCATGAATCTAGACGCTTGTGACATTCAAAATTGCGCGCATACTCTCTCGGTTTTTAATTAACACAAAAGAATCAGAGCAGTCTCCTTTGCCCAAAAATAAGACTTACTGTGAGAATGACGCATGCCTTTCGGTCTCTCAGAGTTATTCACTGACACACACAAATCGCAAAACTTGCGGTTATTCGCTCAATTCAAGGCAATTCACAACTACATCGCTCGGTTCAATTAAGACGCTATGGCTTGCAGCTAGAGCTAAAGTGTGATGTGATTAAACAGCTTTGAGCCCAGAAGGAGAGGAAATGGTGGAATCAGTATGGAAATGGAAGGAACACTTCATGCAACTGCCATATCAGTTTCACGTCCTGGCTTTGGCGAAAAGAACCTTTCATGAGTACCTTCAAAAAGACAAACAAACGTGAGTTGCTTCATGACATGCGTAAACAGTAGTCAATATGTACAAAAGGTTGGGAATACTTGAGAATGTGAAGGTGACAAGAGCAATCATTATGAACCATTCGCAGAATTTCAGCCAGCTGTTGCAAAAAAATCTGCATTCGCCTTGGCAACGGCTACCGCTTGACAACCATGGTGGATGGTGCAAGGGTGGACAAATTCTCGGAGGACTTCAACAGTTTCTCCAGCAATGGAGAGATGAACTTTGACGGCTTTTTCAAGCTGTTCAGATGTTGGCTGAGTGAAAGCACGGAGAAGGTGATTGCCACATGTCCTGTGTAGTAGTTGATTCAGAGTTGATGCAGTAGCTATAACTCTTAAATGACCCACTGACAACCCTGTTGTTGACATTTTATCAAAGATCCTCAGTTACTGTTTCCAAGGCTACCAACCTGAAGAAGAGGAGACGACAGTGCTGTTGAATGACAAAGAAGTTGTGCTCAGTTGTGATGTGGAGACGAACAACAATGATGAGGCCATCGGTGAATGCATCTTTTTCCAGGAGAAAGTTTCAAAAGAAGATGTGAGTTTGTTCCCGGTCAAACCAGTAAAATATAACTGTAAAAAAATTAGGCTGTTAGAATTCTATATGGATCATGGTTCAAAATGGATTCTATTCAATCATATTGCTGTCTCCTTTCACCTCCTCTCAGTTTATCGATCACCTCTTCTCCAACAACAACAGCATTTGGAACCCTAGCCGATCGAAAGTCTACCAGGATATGACACAGCCCTTGTGGAAGTACTGGGTTTCCAGTTCTCATAACACGTAAGATGGATTAACCGTTATGTGATGGAGATGAAACTGGTGCAGGAATGCAGGAATTGCGCATGAAGGTGGCAAGAAATGCTAGCAGATCTTATGAATTTACAGTTACTTGAGTGGCCATCAACTCCTGGGATATTCCACCGTCGAAGCTTACATTCGTTGCATGGGCCTGGGGTCTCGCTGCGTTGAACTGGATTGCTGGTGATGGGAGGAACGGCAAGCCCATTATTAAGCACGGGTGGACGTTGACTACAAAAATCTCTTTTGTCAGCGTCATTGAAGCGATTAAAGAGCACGGGTTCAAAAAGTCTCAGTAAGTCAATGTACACGACCTGCCGAATGCAACGACATGTCCAAATTAGCCAAGCTTTTTTAAGCTTTCATAGCTTCATGAATTTCTCTTTGTTTAAACCAGCTCTTGGTCTGATTATTTCAAACGACATTTTCACAGGTATCCCTTGATCCTCAGCATTGAAAATCACTGTAGCCCATCTCAGCAGGAGTTTATGGCGAAAAAGCTGGTGGAAATTTTGGGAGATCAGCTTCAGCATGCGGAGGAGGGGGACCAGATTCGCTCCCCAGAGGATCTGAAAGGTAAAGTGTTGCTCAAGTGCAAGGTAGGGGGGAGTGCAGAGGCAAAGAACGACCCGGATCTAATCTACGACAAGAGGAAAGTGTACTTGATGAATAACGGCAAGTGGGAGGAGTACATCATGGGTCTTTCCGATGAGGGACTCAAGTTTCAGAAGATACCGAAAATTCATCGATACTCAGTCGGCGAGAGTTCAGCAGTGAGTTTATCATTCACTTCTTGCGTGTTGACTTCTTCCTTAGCCACAAGTCATAATTCT
This sequence comes from Sminthurides bifidus, assembly GCA_009872375.1. Taxonomy (NCBI): domain Eukaryota; kingdom Metazoa; phylum Arthropoda; class Collembola; order Symphypleona; family Sminthurididae; genus Sminthurides; species Sminthurides bifidus. The sequence goes on along the minus strand of VRMD01002290.1, from coordinate 8,718 downwards.
TGTACCTTTTAAAATGTCAATAGTAAAAGCACTAGCCATTTGCAAACATTTCTTTCAGGAACAGTGCGACGAACTTCACGAGTTGGAGAAATGGTACCATGGCAACGTCCAACCTGCCGAGGCTCACGAACTCATCCAGAAGTACGGCAAAGAGGGATGTTTTCTCGTGAGAAAGAGCAGTAAAATCGATTGCTACGTCCTGGTATTCTTGTGAGTCATGGGCTTCAAATTACTCTATTAGATACAAAACCAAATTAGCACAACGACAACAATCAATGCCCTAAGCTGGGAAGTCTAGCGTTGTTAAACTGACGTTTGAAACTGTCCATTTCGCAGACATGACAACCGCGTCAGAGATTTCAGGATCCATCATGACAACCGCACGTACTACTTCGAAAAGTCTGCCATATTTGACAGCTTGTTCTCTCTGATTGTGCATTACGAGAAGCATCCCATAAAATCTCAGGTATTTCATTGCATGCCCTGGTGGATTTTCACTTAAGGAGCACGACATCTAGGCCTCTTAGCTTGATGTGGGCAGACCCGGAGCCTAATGATCAGTCTAATTTAATGCTGTATAGAAATTTACATTGGCGAAACTTGGAGAAGCTGTGCCTGTTCAACGGAATCTTGACTATAGCTCTGAACCTTGGTTTCACAAAGAGCTGAACCGACAGCAGGCTGAGAAAATCCTGAGAAAAATGCCGATTGAAGGCTTCGACAGCTGGTTTCTGGTTCGGAATGCAGGAACAAATGCCGGACCCAACAAATACGTTGTTTCTTTCCAGTAAGTTCCAATGTAAAAGCGTTGCGATTGTACTGTTCACCTACTGATAAGAGCTCAAGTTCCACCAACCAAGCTTTTGAACGCTTGTTTAAGGTGCAAGGATCTGTTTGCCGGGACAGGGACATGCTTTGACGGAAAGACGGTTTCCGAAATACCTGTTTTTGTCAAGCACTGCAAAATCCGATTCGACGGTTGCCATTTCGTAGTGGCCGATCGAAGGTTCGAGAGCTTGACTAATCTCATTGAGCATTACAAGAAGCATCCCTTTTACAAAGGGAGCAAGCTTAAAGACTATCCGTCGAGCGAAAAGTGTGCGGAGCTCCTTGCCCAGCCGGTGAGTGCTGACTGCTAATCTACTTTCGCCAGTTGCAGAGAATAAGGAAACTTTACAACAGGAATTTGGCATTCAACAATTAAGCTGTGTACGTCGCCTCAAACTAACTGTATCTGAATCTGAATGTTAGGACGAACAACTTCCTCTTGATCTACCCCTCACCAGAGAAAGCAACTGCTACATATACACCACAGACGCAAATGCTTTGGTAATTTTCGTTTTGTTCTACCAATTCAGCTTGCACATGCATAAACAATACTGTAAAAGCCACTACCTTTGAGACCCAGGCTGAACCCGACTTTCTCCACAGATCCTCAAGGTGAAAGCAACTCGAGATTACCAAAAGCCTCAAGATCCGGACGCCCTGAGCTTCCGAGCGGGCGACATCATCTACAATGTGAACCCCGATGACGATGATGACACGACCTGGTGCCGAGGTGACTGCAATGGCATGATTCAGAAACGATTCCCCATTTCTCACGTGGAAGAATGTGACGCCTCAGATACGTTGCAGCGGACCAAGATCGCAGTCCTATAGGCTCCAGGACATACCACTGGGGAAAGCTAAAATTGAACGGTATAAGCCGCCAGACACCAAGGAAACACCGCACGTTAACTTGGAGAAAGAGCTGAAGATCAGATCTCACAGCCACGGCAGAGATGCCAGGCCTCACAAACCGAAAAAAAGCAGTACAAGTACAAAACTAGTTGGAGAAGCCAACACTAGAGAGCTTGCGGAGGGTCATTTTCCTGACCTAGTTCAATACATCTTAACGATCAAAGGGTGTGAGACCAAAATCGGCGTAAGGGACAAGGAGGAGGCAGAGGCTTGGAAGAAATCCATCAATCGCATTCTTCGACCTCAGAAAATTTTGAATGAACCTTTAATGCAACTTGTAATACATCTCTTTGTACTGAATGCAATTGAAAGGCAGTAGAATAGTCAGGGTACGAATCAAATAATTTTTACTTTGTGAGACCAAAATCGGCGTAAGGGACAAGGAGGAGGCAGAGGCTTGGAAGAAATCCATCAATGGCATTCTTCGACGGCAGGGAACGGTAAATGAACTTTGACTCAGTCAGAAACTCAGCATTGATTGTCATTCGTACCATTTTCAAGTCGGTAGTTAGTGGAGTTCAAATGCGTAATGCTTTGAGGCGAGATAAAACGATGATAAGTGATGCCATTTCTGATTTCAAGTCTCACCAAACCGCCCAGTGCATCAAGAGGGGATTTTGCCAAACTATTCCTCGTGCCGTCATTCCAAACAAATCGCAAACAGGACTGGAGAAACTAGTTTACCTTCCTGGTAGTAGCTACAGTAATAACCATGATGCCAAGGGTGAGACGAACTACGGGTCGGTGAGAAGGACCAGTCAAAAAAGTGTCACGAGCATGAAAAACTCAGAGGTTGAAAAAGCTGCCCGGCACAATGCCGGAGCTAACATTTTGCCTTCACACGGTGTAAGTTGTGTCAGAAGGTCTTTGATTTTGACTTTATTGCTAAAGGCATGAATTGTGAGTTCCTTGCTGGTTATGATGGCGAAAATCGTCCAGAAATGCCTGAAGCAGATTAGCATCAACCTTAATTGAACCTGATTCTTAAAACCATCACATTCCATTATAGGACTCATATTTGTGGAGAACTTACCCAAGTGCCATGGATTCCTCTAATTACGATCCAACATTACACTGGAGCGTCGGTGTACAGCTGGTGGCGTTGAACTTTCAGACAGCAGGTAAGCCAGCATTAGCATGAAATCTTNTACACTGGAGCGTCGGTGTACAGCTAGTGGCGTTGAACTTTCAGACAGCAGGTAAGCCAACATTAGCATGAAATCTTTCCCCGCTTATAGAACTAATCGGTTTGGCAGTTAACCTTACTTTCTTTCATATGAGCCTTTCTAAATCCTAGACAAATGGATGGGTTTGAACCAAGGCAAGTTTTTAGACAACGGTAACTGTGGCTACGTCCTCAAGCCAAATTACCTTCAGACACAGAGTGGGTTGAAGGATGCGGACCCTTCGGATATTTCCAACGAACTCATTTCTTTTTCGGTAGGTTGGGATGTCAATGTAAACGTCGGTTGAGACTTGTTTTGAATGTCTAATTTTTTCCAAAAGTTCCAATAGCTAAATTTATTGCTCATGCTTACTAATTCAGGTGATTGCCGCGCGATTCCTCACTCGAAATGGAGAAAAGGTTACGAATCCATTCGTTTCAGTCGAAATTTTGGGAACAAGGTCGGACATGGACAAGAAGCTGACACGCCTTGCTGAAGGTATGAATTACAATTACTAATGAGCGATGTATGGGAGGTGAATAATCTTCTCTCTTGGCTAACTACGGTAAGGTGGGTCCGAAAAGAGGCAGTGAATTTTATTAGCTGATTGATTGTGCCCTACTGTTCACAGACAACTAACGGCCTGAATCCGTTCTGGGGAGAAACGTTTTACTTTTGCGTTACCAACCCTGAAATTGCTCAAGTTCGGTTCACAGTAAGCGACAAAGATTCGTTCCAGGATTCGCATTTCATCGGTCAAGCTACGTTCCCAGTAAGTTCTGTTGCTTTTCCATCTAAACTGTATGCAATACGTAATGATTCAATGAATCTCTGGCACGAAAAATCAGTTTGCTTTTGCTTTGCTGGGACACTCTCTTTTAGTCCTGAAATCCTATGTTTTTGCAGTTGAAATGCTTGAGAACAGGGATCCGGAGCGTGAGGCTGCAGACAAACTTCGGCGAAGACTTAAAGACGCCCTCTGTGCTTTTAGTTCGTCACAGGCGTCAGCCAGTACAACTAACAAAATTGGATTCTAATGTATGCCCTCCCACAGCAGAGGAGAATCTCAGGGACTAAAAGTCAATTTTATGATAGTATACTAATAATAGCATATACTAATAATATATACTAATAATGCAAGTGAATAGAAAATGCTACCTTTTTTACCTTTTTTCCCAACCTGCTCATGCTGCAATTTGGACTGTAGCTATCCGTGTGGCTGTGTTTGATGATTTTGAACCTAAAGATTTTCTGAAATATTGATTGGCATTTTGTACCCATGTAATAAAGAAAAAACCGTAATTTAAAGCGCAATAATAAGGTCGAGTTAGATGATCTGGGCAAGGACAAAGCAAGCATTATGAAATGATCACCCTAGCAACTAATATCTCTCAAGGCGGCTTCCTTAAATTAAATGTCCTTCGGGAAAACGTGACTATCTTACGTTCGTCTAAAAAATCATAACTTTAAGCAAAAATTTCGGTTTGTGTGACCGAAAGGCATGGCTGATTGGGTTTAGTTGCATAGCCTGTTTCTTAATTTAGTTAAGTATTATGTTAGTTGAGGTAGCATTAAGTAATTTTTGAAAAGTTAAAAAGTTTTATGCGTGTGCATTAACCAAAATCACAGGATCTTTCCACCTATAAATCACTTGTAATGTACAGTAGTTCAGACGTAGTAGCAAATTGTCCGCATTAGTGAAATGTGGATTTCATGCGTCCAGCGAATGCCTTACTTGGTAGCAGTAGCTTTCTCCCTCTACAGAAACAACTTGAAGTCGTGAGATTAGCACGGCAGTACTTGAAGTAGTATTTGTAGCCGGGAAGTTAAGGCACTTTGTCAAAATACACATGCTTAATCAAGCGTGTGCCCAGTTCGTTTATCAAGTGCAACCGATGAGGAATGTCTACAAAAACGTTCCCCATTGTGAACTACCACGGGTTTCCTGATACAAAGACACGTAACCTGGATTTAGGACCCACGTTTTCACGTGACAGGTCCTCGTCAATATTCTCTACGACTTGGAACCTGATTACAAAACAGTTTTCCGGTCAGCTTTCGCCCAATTTCTCCAACTTACGACGAGTGAGAAGTGATAGTTCGGATCTTCATTTCAGCGTTTCGGTAAGGCTTCACATACCCCTGGAACTAGGAATGACATCAGTGGAAAGCGGCGAGGAAATCCACACATATCTCATCTCCATATTCGCTTTTAATCGGGGCCCGTATCGCCTTTTCAGGATGCGTGCTGTCATGACCTGTTATTTAGTGCCTCCGAGGAAAGGTTGATTGCCTCAACTCTATCGTCGGGTGCTGCCACAGCCTTGCTGCACCAAAGCAACCAAAGGCGTCTTCGAAAATCTCATGAAGAACTGGAGACTGGTCACCAAACTTCAAAACTCGAGGGACAGAACGTTAAACTTACTCTGCCTACTGGTAGTTTTAACGACCGTGAGTCACATTTCTCGGCGGATGGAAGCGAGGAGGTCTCGAAGAGAGAGAAGAGTCTCGAAGTCAGATTAGGCTGTGGAAGAGGGTCCGAAAGGTGCCTCACAGGTCAGGAGGCTGGTGAGGCGTTTGGCAGTTGGGTCTTTCCAGACAGTGGGGAAAAGACCTCTGGCTTTCCCAAACCAAGGGCTGCCATTGAGTACTTGAACATGATACGGAAGGCTGAGGTACAGAATTTCGTCACAGGGTCTTGTTACTACTATCACTCCAGGCACTTGATACTGAATTGTAAGAAAAGGGTACTTGACTTTTTGTGATTGCTGTGTCTTCCGGTTATGGTAGGCTAACTTGGCTGTGGACATGGGCGTTGATGACCTTACGTTCGGGGACAGCAATAACAACACTAGGCCAAGATTGAGAAACCTTTATGAGAATCGTGCCCATCCGCTTGGACTCAAGAGACCGAATGTCACAGTCATTCCTGGATGACGTTAACCAAAGGATCATGAAAATCAAAACGGACCAGGCCAAAGAACGAATGGCCATCATCAGTCGTGGCGTACGTATGTACTCTTTCCTTTTTAATGTGCAGGTTTGACACAAAGTTAGCAAAGCTTAATGGGGAGTGCTAATGTATTGGAATGAGTTGTGGTAAAATGGTTCACCACAGGAGCCTGTTATAAGCACCCCTAACGTCGGGCACGCGAAGCACGTACCGCAGATGTCCCAGGAAGGAATTGACGAAACACTGAGGCTGTTGCGGGTGTCAAAAGACCCGGGTCGCAAACCTACAAGGATCGATGCTCAGGTCTCAACTGATTCCGTCTGATCGAGGTCGACACAAGGTAACACATTGCACAAGGCTCTGGACGAACTTGAACTGTAACCTGGTTAACCGGCATTTGACATTGCTGTAACTTGAAACTCTTGTTTTCATGTGCTGTTTGACCCATTAAAGGCTGACACCGGTACGACAGCCGGGAAGCAGGCCCTCGGGCTTCAAGTGGGTAGTCCTAGGGATTTGTACTACATCACTCCGGGCAATGAACCAGGTCAGGAGGCCAGAACTGGGAGCAACAGGACGGTAATACTGGAGCAAAGATTTAACCTCCGGATATGTACGCATAAGGACTTTAAATATACCAGCAGATGCAATCTTTTCTTGTCATCACAGACTCTTCTTCGTAAGAATCATAGCAACTTGGCACAAAAAGCACCGGTATCTGAAGCTGAGAATGAGAATACGTCGGCTGCCACAGGATATTCTCTACAAGGCATTTGGGACAAAGCTGCTGACATCTTTAACGCTTGCATGTCTTCTGCCGGTTAGCAGTCTCTTGTAGCTATGCTTAAACTTTTTAAATATCGATGAATGAAACTGCATTACAAAATGCAAAGAGATTGTAACAACTGAAGCTGTTTTCTTACGCTGTGTTCAGATACTGTGGAGCCTCATCTTCGGAACACACCGGTGGAAATGATGAATGACCAGAAGCTCTTAAACGTAATGAGGATGATGGGCATCCCCGCAGAAATCCGAAATGCTATTTACTGGGAAGTTCTGGATGAACTGCAAATCGTACATGAATTTTCCATAGGGACGCTTCAAACAATAGGCAATTTGGTGCAGTGGGTGAGGCTTGAGGCCGTGCCTCGGAGTCATAGCTGAGTCAGTTTTTTGAATGAAAAACATTGGCGAAGGAGTGGTGTCATTGACGTGGTTATTTTTGTCTCGAGATCTGCACGGGTCAGTGCGACCACTGCCAAGACTTCACCTCGCAGATGCGGTACATGGCCACTTCGCAAACGGAAATCGATCCGGATTCTGATGCATGGCGTCAATTTGAGTGCGACTTGCGTGTGATAACAGACTCGGTCCTCACGAAGGTCAAGGATGTGGTCACTGCAGTGTCACGTAATACAGGTTCGTTGAATTGGATTGTGTATGTGTGACATCAATCAACCTGTTTTTTGAAGCATGTAATTGACTTCGATTCCCACCCCCAAATGCTTCCCAGGTGGCGAATCCTCTCAGGACGCTTTTCAAGAACGGAATCTCATGCATGGCAATCCCAGTCGGTATCTGCAAGAAGAGCAACCTGCTGCTCCGAGGCTGGACGACATCACGACCGAGAGTGCCACAACCAACGGCACAACACATTCTGGTGACGGAGCTAACGTGTTTGTGACTGACTGCTACCAAGAACGACCTAATGGTATGACTTCATCAGCCAGGACCCGGTCATCCTTCCCTGAAAATCTGCCACCCATTGACCTGGATTCGGGAGATGAGGCAGTGGAGAGATCGGCTACAGTGCACAATAACGGAAGGAGTCGTTACACTCAAAGGAGGGTTGACACACCCATAGACGAAGCTGTGATTGCTGGAATGGTAACAGAGTCTGAATTTGATCTCCAAAAGTCGCCGGACATGTCGCTAGACGGCACGCCTACCTCCAGCTGTAACTCCATTCCAACTAAAAGGGTTGGCTCAAGGATACCAGTCCCTGTTAGATCTAGCAGGCAGTTGCCAGTGGTCAGAAACAATGCAGTCAAGGTAATGAAATTGGGCCAACAGCAAGATATACGCTACAGGTGCACACATTGATTTTGAATTGTTGCTTAACTTCAAGGTGGCACAAAGTAACCAGTATGGAAGAATTACAGCACCCAAAATCACAACGTCCTTGAGATCAAGCCGGACGGTGAGCTTGAAAGAAGCAAAGATTTAACATGGTTAGGTTGGTTCCCAAATCAGTTGAATTTCATCCGATTCTGGTTTGTAGGTACCTACAAAGAAGCTTGCACATGAGTCCACTTTTATTGTGGATTCAAAAAGGCCAGAAAGTAAAGCGTTATCAGATAGGGGCCAGCGTACAGAATCCGCAAAAATGGTACGATCTTGCGCAAAGCTTGGGGAAGCTGATTTACCACATCGAAGCTGCGCCATTGAGGAAAACTCTGACCCATGGCTGGACTCGCATGGATCGGAGGGTGTGATTGGGTCTGAGTCAACTATGGTGGAATCATATCCTCTGGCTGAAGTGAACGGGAATGAGTGTCTAGTTGCGACAGAGACTGACCTGAAACTTAAAGATAGTTGGGTGGGCATTCCGACTTCAAGTGACGGTGCTCAAAGGGCTGAAAAAGGGTCGGAATCGAAGCTTGCGCTAGGAACTGATGTTGAGAACATGGAAAATGCTTCGAGATTTCATGAGAGTTTGTCTGGGCATGCCTACGTCATAAATGAAGCTACAGATGCTGCACCCAGCCGGCCAGATACTGCATCTCGCAAGGGCAAAATGGCAACATTTATCCGACATCCTGGAGTTATTCCTAATGTGCCGGTAAACAGTGATATGAA
>VRMD01002289.1:0-13711 GCA_009872375.1 Sminthurides bifidus | reverse complement strand
AAAATTTTCGGATCTTTAAAATCTTGTGTAAAATGCATGCGATACGAGAAAATTTGCATGCAATAATATTTGGTTTGAAATCTCCCGCATTTTTGACTCAATGGCTAAATCTTCTGAGATTCTTCTCAAATGATCGACTCAAGGTAATGTTTCCAGCTCACTATAAGTCAATCAGTACACCGTGGTTAAAACGATACCGATCAATAGCAATCAAAACAGCAGTATTAACTTCTAGTTCTTGTCAGCAGCCTTTCCTTAACTACCTAAAACTAAACCATGAGCCATGAGTATTTATCCACAGGTGCAATTGGCTGTGAAGAGTGCTCGAAAGCAGCGCACACAATCAATCGTAAATCCTCAATCTAGATCATGTATACCGCTTTCAATCATGAACGGAAAACGTATTTCCTGTACTTATACACTTACTGTACTTATGATTAAGTACCATCCTTCATCTCTTTTCCTTTAAAACAAAATGACACCGCTTTAAAAGAGAATTATGGAAACGTTTATTAGTCTCGATTAATGACTAGCAAAGTCCTCCAGTGGCCCTTGTTTGGCTGAGGCGTCAGTTTCGTTTCGTTTCGCCGCATAATTGACAGCACAGCAAGTGTCATTCTTTCCCCTATTAGATGTTACTTTCCTTAGCATGACAAGTCCTGGATTCAACTATAAGTTATGGACTAGACAAAATTAATGTTTCCAACTTTAGCTGTTTCAAAGGGATATGAGTACTGGACAGTGAAGACTGTTTAGTTCTCCATTTACTCATTGCTTATCAGTTGCGTAAATGCAATTATGTTGCTCAATCTGCTAGTCCATGTGCAGCAAAGTTGCTGGCTGGCATCACGTAGAATGCACGGTGCTTGTAATTGACACATCCCACTCGCAAGTTGCAAAACACAAAACAAAGATCCTGCGATTAAACAGACTCTGATCCTGACCAATGCAGTCCATCTTTGTACGCACGAGGCAATAATTTTCAAGTAAGCTTCGACATGAACAGGTCCGCCTTCACATCAGATTGCCGATCTATTCGATTTCATGAAAGCTACTAAAATCAAAACACCCCTACCATTTGCAATCGCCTGACAACGGACTACGTTTTGCAGCGCATCCACAAATTATACAGTAGAATACATTCGCATTCTAAAACGTTAAACCTATATACGCCCTGATGATCTTCTCAAGGTTTAGCACTGATGGTGTGAAACTGCAGAAGGATGTCATGGGTTTAAAAAATTCAGTAAAATCACAGCATCAGCGACATATCGCTGGTCAGCATAAAATTTAGTAACGATTTCAATGCGCCATTTTCGCTGGAAGGACAGCGGTTATTCGCCATTTCTCCAATCAGCAGTGACAGGAATGTGCGGCAGAAGAGCATTTCCCTTTTCAAAGATAAAACGCTGCTACCATGGGTTGATCATTACATCTGTTCCTTCTGGCAGTGTGAAGGGTGCCACAGCGCCAAGAAGCGCAGCGCATTCGACATGATCCCAGTACGAATGTCATGTCATGAACAGCGTGCCCATATGTTTCCTGAATCTACCCAAAGCACAAGGCAAGGGCGATACTCCAAAGCCAATTATGAAGGAAACAAAGACACATAATACGAATGAAACGGGTACACAGCAAACAGCAAAGCAAGTGCAGCAGGCCAGGGACTTTTTTATGGCTCTTAACTCGGCTGAGTTTTGTTCCACTCTCCTGCATGTTATATTTTCGATCGTGATCATTCATTGAATTTATGAGTACTGCTCGCCTGCTGATGCAGACACCCTTACCGACATAGTGCACAGTGCAGAGCGCAAAGTGTCGAAAGAAAGTAGTTTTAATAATCTTTTACGCATGTGTAGCTGAAGATAATTTTTGTTGTTACTGTGCAGTTTCATCTTTTGTGTGAGATTACTGTTTTTCTCCGTAATTTATGAGGTATTTGTAGTGGCAAACTTTTAGCTGGAACAAGCAATTTAGCACCAGCTTTAATTTGATTTGATTGTTAAACAGTTGTATCCGCTGGTCCATTGTATAACGCGTTACTATTACAAAATGCAAACACACTGGGCAATTACTGGTGTAATGGACAGAGTTTAAATTGACCTGGCAGTGTTGGGAAAACGTGTTAAATGCCCCAGGACAGGATCTCTTACCATGATATTTCAGCATTATCGTTGTCCGGAAGCACAAGATACTTAAAGCTAAAAGAGTTGTGAAACCGATGACAAGTGTTGAATGTGTATCTTTCTTACGAGTTTACTGTTGGACTATATTCGTACAGCAAGAACGCTAATGTGCAGTAATTACTCACCGTCTGGGAAAAGTCGATTAGCGGACGAACGCATAAAGGGTAAGTATTATTCTACGTAACAATCTGTCCGTTGTGATAAAGTAAGCTAATCAGGTTCTGATGCCTTATGTATCGGATTAGGTTGCATCAGGGCTATTCTACTCTTGCTAATATCGTACACATTGTATCTTTAGGGTCGACCTCTGATCCGTGCAGTGCTCAGGGCCACAACAGCAGGTAATTAGTACCTTCTTAGGAACTAGTGTCATCTGATAGATCAGTGAAACAAACAGTTTGAACTGGACGGATTTTCTGTTATCAAATATAGATGAGCATTAGTGTAGGGTTGAAAATGTGACTGTAGTGTAGGATGACACAACGACACAACTCAACGAGCACAGTTACCTGATGAATTATATTTTGGGCGATCTTTTTTGAAGGTGGTAGGCAGGTTCTATTTGACAAGTGAGGAAAACGTGGATTTCAAACAGACGAAGATATCCGAAATAATCCGAATCTATGTGTACATCTTTGCGCCATTCAGCTGTCAATGTGTTTGCTAGTGTGCATCTGTTATTGTTCTGCTTTCCCTGCTGTTTTTATTCACCTGTGAACCTGAACTGAAGCCGTGAGAACATATTTTGCAAGTATTTTCCAAAGAACTGCTCTTTTGGAAAACGAAAAAGCATCGAATTCAGTCGTAAATCATTATTTGTCAAATATTGTTTTCACAGCAGTTTTCAAATTTGCGCCTGCATAGGTACGATAGCGTGAATTGTAGATGAATTCAAGCACATAGCCTATGTTTTCATTGCTTTTCGGATTACGTGCTTTCTTGAGGTCTTCATCAAATTTATTGGACTTTCGTTATGATAGCGGTAGTCAGTCATCCTCCCCTTTCTTTTGCTGAGTTCTGTCGCTAACTTTGTACACAGTTCCAGTTTGAGAATTCCTGGTTTCTACTTTTTATGATCAGCAACGAAGCTGACAATAGTGTTTTACAGAAGCTCAACAGACGAAGAATTGATAAATTCTGATAACTATTAATTGTTCCGGTCTTGAAGAGTTTTAAATGCATTAAATTATTGTTTATATCTTGACAGAAGTAACTGAAGACTGAATTCCAGTTCGGTCTATTCTCAATCCGAGTTTCGAAGTGTTGTCCATCCAGTGTGTCCACTCTTCTTTGGGGGGCGTTTTTGCAAGTTCTCTGCAGTATTGTTAATGATTCTTGATTGAATCAGCAGTACAGTACCATGGGAAACTGATGAACTGTATGGAACATGAGTTAGTTGGCGATATGTAAAACGTGTGAACCGTTATAAAAGTTGCTGAGTGTCCATTGAACACACGAACATGAACAGCGAAACAAACGGGAATCGTGCATTGATTACCGCGACTAGACACCTTGACCTCAACAGTTCTTCAGCATCTGCTCCGACATTGCTAGATGCGAGCCGGAATGGATCAGCAACCTCAAATAATGAAGACAATCACAGTCACAGCGATGCTACAAGCGTCTGCAACAATCCTTCTATCGTTTCCATGACTCCTGACCGTTACGGTTTTCTAGGAGGAGAACAATATACACACGAAAGGTACACAATACTAGGTTATGATTGGATACCATTGTTATTTTGATGCAAAATAAGTCAATTAGCATGATAACAGATGCACTTCTAGCTTACGTACCTCAGTAAGTAAGACAATGAGCAATGCAGAAATGTCTTATTTATTTAAAAAACTCATGTGAACATTTTTAAATATTTTCAGTGAGCCCAATCCACCAGCTGATATAATAAGAAAGCGTGAACAGAAATGGATGGCAATGCTTGAAAACTGGGATCATTACATGCGCAAGGATTTCAAAACCGTTCGTAAACGATGTCGTAAAGGCATACCTAGATCTGTTCGACGAAAAGCGTGGTTCTATCTTTGTGGTGCGTACTATCGTCAGAAGCAAAAACCGAATTTGTTCAGTGATTACCTACGTCAGGAGGGGAAAGCTCAATGTATTGAAGATATAAAAAAAGATGTTCATCGACAGTTTCCAATGCATGAAATTTTCACGGAAGAAGGCCATGGGTATGTTAAAATGCATTTTGTGATTTGTGTGTAACGATTTCCTTCGAAGCCTGGAAGTTAACGGTCATTTCTTTGTTGCAGGCAAGAAGATTTATTTCGTGTGCTTAAAGCATACTCCATCCATAATGCTGAAGAAGGTTATTGCCAAGCTCATGCACCGATTGCTGCAACACTTCTGATGCATATGCCCGCAGAAGAGGCGTTTTGGTGCTTAGTCTCTCTTTGTGAACGTTACCTTCCGGGTTATTATAGTCCTGGGATGAAAACGCTGCAAGAAGATGGCGATTTATTATTTGGATTACTCAAGCAAGTTGCTCCGCCGGTTTATAAACATCTGGTATGATATTCTGATCATCAGTCAGACAATACTTTCTATGCACTATGAATTGTTCAAATAAACTAAGAGTTGATCCTGTTCTGTTCGTAGAAAAAGCAGAAAATAGAACCTGTCTTCTACATGACTGAGTGGTTTCTTTGTGCCTTCACCCGAACCTTGCCGTGGTCTACTGTCTTGAGAGTTTGGGACATGTTTCTGTGTGAAGGGGTAAAAGTCCTTTTCCGGGTTGGATTGGTACTGCTTAAGTACACGCTGAATGATCGCGAAGTTATCAAACGTTGTCCTACGATGTACGAAACGCTTTCGACTCTAAAATCTCTTCCAAACCATATTACTCACGAGCAGTTCATGGTTTTTCACATGAGAAAGTAAGTATTTCTTTAAATTCCGCTTCTACTATACGTCAAGCACAGTCCGTTATTTCTGCTAATGAAAATGTGATTATAGAATCGAAATTACGGATGATGATATGAGAAAAGAGCAATATAAGCAACGTTTGAAACGAGCGAAGCAACGACAAGTTGAGGGTACACTACAGAAGAAGAGAGAAGCAGCTCGTTTAGAAAAGGAGAAAAAGGAAGGCGCACGTCGATTCGCAGAAAATGGACCCAACGGGTATGACCAAGACGCTAACGTTACCACTGAGTTGGAACAAACCGAGTTATGAAATCTCATGAAGGATCGAGTCATTCCCCTGGATCTGGTATTCCAGCCTTAAATGTTCAAATGTGTGTATGTTACGCAAGTCAAACGTATGGTATGAAGCGTGCTTGTCATGGTCATTCCTGTGCAGGATTTAATGGGCTTGAAGTCATGTGTTCCGTAGTTAGTTCCGCATGAGTAATCATTTATATCGAAACTTTGTAGCTTGTTTCGTAATTCATTCATTTTTATAAGAGACGCTACTCATACTATATTAGTTTATAAACTTTAGCTTGATCAGCAAGTTATTAACGCGCGTTACTGTCATCGTTAAGTTTTACAATCACGAAGTCTGTCTCAGTTACAAAGCGACACTGCATTGCATTGTTAAGCAGTGTTGCTTACCATTGCGGGCAAGTTGGAATCTGATCTAATCTTTATTAGTACTGTGCAACTTGCATGGCTAAAAGTGGTGATTATATGCTCTTTTCCAAAAAGCATTTGGGTCAAAAATAAACTACATTATATTCAAAAACATGAATAATTAATAGCTGTGAATGAACTCAATGCATGTAGTCAGTTATGTTGTGCCATCATTGGAATATTTCAGTTATTCTGCAGCCATACATCTGAAAAATTCTATATAATCTGAATCCTGCCGCCATGACTTAAATTATAGAGCTTTCCCGATTTGCTGTAAAAGCTGATCCTATTCATGTTCAGCTGCCGACAATCCTGATCAGTTCAAAGTAGAGCTTCTTGTTTTTATGGGGGACATCTTCAGAATTTCAAGGAGTTGATGATTTGACGCCCTGACCTTTGAAGGCTCGTAGCATCGAAACGGTTTGGTAACTATGAAAACGGTTTGCACCAGTGTTTTTCCCGTGGCTTGTTTTATGAGAGTCCACTTTCATCTCAAAACGTCAAAAATTGCCATTTTGCTCCATTTCCAACTAAATCGACGATGGTTAGCCTTCCGATTTTTGCAAAAATGGACAATTTTTGGACTTTTTGAGATAAGAGTCATTCCAGACTAATGTGACCATGAGAAAAAGGTTGGTGCAAACGGTTTCTGAAAATTCGCAACCGTTCCGATGCTACGAAGAGTTAAAGTTTGCTAAACGTTGAGGGTGTCAGGTCGGCATCCCACCCTTTGAGTTTTTCAGCGTTCAGGACTTTGTGTTCAAAACTTATTTGCAAAAGATGGAGGTGGTTTGAATGAATTTCGTTTATAAAGTTCGATTACGTCTGCAATTAAAGCGGCCTAGGGGTTTTTCTGTAAATTGAATTGCATTGAAAAAAAGAAAGTATATGCATGTTTATGCGCATATCTGCCGTGTGGCAATGCTCAACGATCAGAAAAAAATTCGCCTTTAATACAAGATGAAATCCCCACACGCGTTTGACGACGTCGACCAGGTTCTTACAACTTCATATTGTGTTAGCGACACCTTATCCGCATCAGGGGGAGACAGTGCCATTTGGCAAAGCATGCTGCTCCCGACCGTATGTACTTCACATGAGAACAATTGGATTTGGTCTGCTCACCATCCTGTTAAGTTGATACAGAAGTGTTCCATTACACCGGCTGGAGTTTAGTGCGAGAGTGGTGTGGTGTCTTAACATTCTTTCTGAAAAATAATTAGAAGAACTGTTTTAAAAATGGCAGATAAGCTCCAAATTTCGAAGAAAAGGAAGGTAAGTTAAGCAGTGTATATTTAATTTAAAGAAAACGATCAATATTTTGATTATTTCTTGAGGAACAAATAGCTTTTAGCCGATACATGATCACCGTTGGTACTTCTAATAAAGTTCTCAGGAGTTTTGGTATCCTCTTTGAATTAAAAAGCTCAAAATGAACCAATGTTCCAATCTATTGATCCAATACTTTCTATGGAAACTTATGACTGATATTCGGTAATTTCAGTTTGTCCGTGAAGGACTTTTTCGCGCTGAGCTGAATGAGTTTCTCATGCGTGAACTTGCCGAAGATGGCTACTCCGGCTTGGAAATCAGAGTTGCCCCCAATAGAACGGAAATTATTATCATGGCAACTCGAACCCAAAGCGTTCTTGGAGACAAGGGACGCAGAATCCGTGAATTGACATCAGTCGTGTCCAAACGTTTCGGCTTTGCACCTGGTTCCATCGAATTGTACGCCGAGAAGGTCGGAGTTCGTGGTTTGTGCGCAATTGCCCAAGCCGAATCCCTTCGCTTCAAGCTGGTTGGAGGATTGGCTGTGCGACGTGCATGCTATGGTGAGAAGCAAATAACTATTGACCTGGTGTAGCATGTATGGACGTGAATTTCTCTCAGAAAATTTGAACGAAGTACTTTTGATTTCACCAGGTGTTTTGCGGTTCATCATGGAATCTGGAGCTAAGGGATGCGAAGTAGTCGTCTCCGGAAAACTTAGAGGTCAGCGAGCAAAGTCTATGAAATTCGTTGATGGCTTAATGATCCACTCTGGTGATCCAACAAATCACTACGTTGACACCGCTACTCGCCACGTTTTGCTTCGGTGAGAATCAGTGACTTTCATTTGCTTAAGGATGGAAAACATTTTAGTTCTGACGTACATTTTATTTTATTATATCCCTTAGTGCGATACTTGTCCTTGCTTTATACTTTTACTAATTTCATGATGAGGTGAGATAATGTGTCGCTCATTCTGTTACAGGCAAGGAGTTTTAGGTATCCAGGTTAAGATCATGCTTCCGTGGGATCCTAATGGCAAACTCGGCCCTAAGAAGCCTCTACCGGATCATGTCAACATTGTTGAACCGAAGGAAGAGAGGGATGCATCTGCGGCCAGTATCGCTCACTCTAGAGCGGGTCAAATTCCCGTAGAAGCCACAGCTGCTGTAATCGGACAGTAACTAAATAAATGAATTGTTTTGATTGAAACACAATTTTCGAGTAAACTCCCTGAAGTTTTATTTAAAATGTTTTCAACCGCTTTGTCATTCCACAAGAAACTGAAGGTCCAGAACGCGTTCTCTGGTATTATGCAATGCGCACAGAAGATAACAGAAGGCATTAACTGAAAGGAGTATTCAATGTAGAAAATGCGTTACATTTATTTAATTAGTGGTTGCTTGTTACTTTAACATGGCTCTTAATCTACGGGATGATGCATCGTATATAAGAAAGTTTATCACTGATTCCAAGTTCTTGATGGTTGGGAGCATGACGTAGAAAAGGTGTTAGGTGGCTGCACAGTTCATTTCTTAATTCGATCATTCTATAATAGGCAAATTCCGTTTCACGTAAAAGACTAGTTCATAGATATAGAAATGACATTAAATGGAAAAGGATGGGGACACCGCAAATTCATAAATGCACAGGTTCACTAGGCTACACTACAGCAGCGCGACCGAAGGAGCTACATACTTGGATAAAACCATAAAATATCCTTTAACATAATATCTGAAATTCTAAGAGCTACGACGTAGAAATGTTTAATAGCTTGTGAGATTACCCTAGCGGCAACTTGACTGATAAGTTCATGATTTATGTTCAGCGCAGGCTGGAGCAACAACGTAATTACGCCACCTTCGCTTGCTCTCCAAATTCATGGAAATGCTCACTGTTGCACCTGAATCACAGCCGGTGCAAGCTGACTTATAATTCCTATGACTCTACGAATCAAGTTAGCTAGTACTCCCGGACATTTCGGTGAAGCAGCAAGCCTTTCTGCAGCCATGCGGAGTTCATAGCACATAGTGCGTGTGTAATGATTTCTTCTAGAAGCATACCGAAGTGTGAGGAATCGGTAGTAGATGAATGGCGTCAACAAAGAGGCACGTCCCCTATGGAAAAATGAAGCAACAGTAGAGTGAGCGATAGTATTGGGAACAGTGAGACTGAATGATGAGACGATAATGTTGAGTAACTTACATGATGGCATAAGCGGTCACAAAGATCATAGTAAATTATTTCCGCTCCCGCTGCCATTCTCAGAATAGTAACAGTTTGGAACTCAATCAGCGAAATGAATACACGCCAAATCCATCCCGAATTGCGACCAAGGACCTATACAATATGTATCCAGCTGTACAAACTGAACTCTCATATCCGCCAGATTATTTGTAACTATTAACAAGAACTTACGTCCAACAAAACCAGCGAGAAACTGGCGAAGTGCAGTATTGCGAAAAGTAGGACAGGCAGGAGTGCAACTGAAAAACGAGGTATTTCATTCCATTAAATCTGTTTCAAGATTAAAAAGTTAAATGCTACAAAAATGCAGTCCAATTAGTAACTCACGTGTGATGGGTGCACAGTAGATGAATATCAGAGAATAAAACAAATAGTGGCACGAATCTTCTGATATTAGTAGCATGAAGAATTCTCGCGTGAATGCAAAGTTTGGCAACCTCTGATGTAATCTAAGGGCTGATGTGGCTGCATTTGCAATAAACGCACGATAGTAAAAGTTCACTTCCGGGCCTAGCAAAAACAAAATAACGATTTAATTCACAAATCCATGACTGACTAATGCCGTGTCCATATTCACAGTAGTTTTTAATCTCATTTATGACTGCAACTCACCCGAAAATAGGAAGAAGATATAAACAGCTGAACAAAATAGTCACCAGCCGAGTTAGCCATAATGCCGTATCAATTCTTTTTTCATATATCTTTTCTTTCAGAAGATTTCCAATTAGGCCCTGTCGGTTGTGGCGGGGGAGGCGAATTGGTGCCTGTGCTTGAAGAGCTGGGTTTTGGCTCAGCTTGGGTATCACCGTCACTCATTTTGGCTTACTGCGCAACTGAAATTGTACAAAAAATTTTTTAATTAGTCTTGCGACAGCTTCAGGTGGATGTAGAAATAATGATTTCTTGCTAGTTGTCTCAATAAAAGTTGTGCACCGCTAAATAGTCACGAAGTAGTTGCATAGTTACTCACTAATGCAATCAAGAATCAAGTACTAGTTATTCCACACCTAACTCGTTCGAATTATAACCTAGCCGTGTTGCATACAGTATGAAAAGTGGCAAAAATATGACGCGCACATGACATCATAGCCTTACAGTGCACAAATACTTATTTTTCAAAAGTTTAAAAGTGTAGAACAAGACAAGACACCTGTGTGAATCCATGTCAATCTGATGAACAAGGGGAAAATGCACAAATCTTCTAATCGCGTGGCGGCTGATTTTGCGAAAAAGTGTCCCCTGCGAACAATTTTCTTTACTGTGTTTCGCGCATACAGCTATTAACCCTGTTTGTCCCGATACCCTAAACTAATATGTTTTGTGCACATAAAATGCGACGGCAGTCTTCCCAAATTCACGATCACTGTCTGCAAAAATGTTCTTTCTTTACCGCCTGACAGATTATACAATTTTAATAATTCCGTCCCTTCTTTTCAACATTACTAAAATAGATACTTAATTTCAAGCACAAAAAGGTTACGAGAAGTTCTCGGCCTTGGCGAACTAACTAAAACTAATTTTCACGAAATAAGATTCTGATTGTTTTTTACACCATTTCAAGTCCACTGAGAACACAGTAAGACCAAACTACAAGGAGCTATAGCGCAGCAACGCAATTAAAAGCTTTTGTACGCTCAACATGCGAAAAAAGCACCTAAAAATGCATGTCCTGTGCAAAAAAACGTTTGTAATACATGTACTTCTGTGAGAATGAGTGACGAATCAATACCAGCTTCAGCAGTTAAGCGTGTAAAGCCTTCCACCAGCAAGAGCATTCTGCAATTTTTTTGCCGTATGGTCATTATACTCATAGTACGATTCACAGTGACTGACTGAGTGAAGCTAATGAACAACGTGCGTACCCAGAAGAAACGTCCCGTCAGTACCCTAAAGCCATCGTCAGGATAAGAGTTTCAGCTCAGTCGGACCCACTAATTCTATTGCAACCGAAAGGTAAATATCAATCATGTTACCTCCATAAGAAACTCAATAAACCAATAATCAATAGTCGTAAGGGTTGCTTCCCCACAACCCAACTAAAAGTAATTTTCTGATATAACGGGCTATTGGAACAATCGTAATTCACAAGATGTGTGGGCCGTTTCCTGGCAAATGGCAAAACTGCGAGCCAAATGTCCTAGCCGTCAACTCTAACTTCAGAGTTGACTATACGACTATAAAACGAATATTCCAGTACAGCAACGCTTCATTTGCTCCCTCATTGGTACTTCGTAACCAATACTGCGTGCCTAATTAGTCCTTTCATAGTATAGAATCTGTACCAGGAAAATAANAGAATCTGTACCAGGAAAATAACGGGCAGTCACAACTTATTGGATGTAAAACTCCGGGAAAATCTTTAGCGAAAAGAAGTCAGTGTGACAATTTTGTTGCTTAAACTTCAATTCAACCTTTCAACTGGGCAAGAAAATGATGCAACGAACACCTAACTATTACTATGGATCAGATAACCGGATGCAGTAGGTCAAGACTCTAACATGAAATTTTCTCTCCAAAGATTGTATGTACTATGACAGTCACAACATTTTTAGCAAAATAGGAACTTACCGAAATGATAAAGCAATATTCGGAACCGGGTTAGTTAAACCGAAGTCGGACTCACTTCTGATTTTTAGCTTTTGCTCATGCTTTCCTCGCACTGAATTCCGGCTGCAGATCTTTTAGAAGCTTGAAAGATGAAATTTGTTGAGCTTTTTAAGTTCTAATAAGTCGCCCCAATGAACTAAACAAGTTCAACGAAAAGAGAATGGACACCTTTCCACAACTTTCTTAACTCAACTCACATCTGACTCAAGAATATTTGATTTCAGACGTTCGAGCACGGAAAAACGCTGTATGACTCGTTACAAAGGTACTGCAAAAACTGCATGACCGTAAACAAATGATGAAATGGATAAAGTAACTGTGTAATCTAGCCAGTTAAAGTATAAAACGTCTTGAACGAGCATACTTTACGGATTGTGATGAAGAAATGGGCGCAGAGCAGTGATTAATATGGCAAGAGTTTATAATATTCCACAATGCTCACCTCAAAATGTGAAAGGAGTAGAAACTTGAGAAACTGCATTGCATTCATTTGCATTGGCAGTGTATGGTTTCAACTAACTTCTACTCTTTTACTCACGTAGCTCTGTTTCAGCCAAACTGACGCCCTGTAAAATTTCTATGGTTTTCAGTTCCCTTTTGTGCGGACAGTTCGAAAAGGTTCATTAAATTAAATTGTTGTGGGGGTGGGGGATTTCAAGTATTGGACAGTTAGTGCGATACGTAATGTGTGCTTAGCTCCCTGTCAGTTGGTGTGCTCACTGGTGTGCTCGAAAAAAGATAAACTGTTGCAATTCGCTATAAAATTCTAATGGTGAAGGCCTCCCCACTATCACAATTACATCTACTCTGTATTATTTTACGCATTTAAAGGTTCAGATTGGATATTTTTTCAGTGGTCTTGGAATAGAAGTATTCCTCGCCGTTGGTTATTGAATCTGAAAATAAATTAGTCCTGTGCACTTGAAGGGGAAGTAATTGCAGATTGCAGCTGTGTGCCGTCGTTTCTCCAGGTAATGTTTGCTTCAAGATCCTATTAATTATGATGGCTGGAATCCACACGTCCTTCAATGGCGCATCTGATGCAACGTTTACGCACAATTATGAGTAATAAAAATGATATCATGACTCTCACTCTCTCAGATACGCTACGACAAAAGGATTGTCCACGATAGACTTGCAGTTCAGATTGGAATTCTTTCAGTTATTCAGTTATGTAAGTTCACTCAATACTTACTCAATACTTCTCCAGCAGCGACAGTTTTATACAAAGCCTAATGAATCTGTGCGTCTTTGTGCATTTGCAGTCTATTTAAAATGTCGGGGAAGAAAGGAAGCGGTGACCCTTCCGGTCAAGCACCTGTTGACGAAGAAACGAAGGCACGATTAAAGGCGGAGAAAGCTGCCCGAAAAGCCCTATTTGAGCAGACCCGTGGAGCCGAAATAGCCGCACAAAAGGCGAATAAATCGAAAGGGAAGCAGAAGAACAAAGGCGAAAACATGGGGCCTGACCCGTGTCCTGGAAAATCGCCAGCGGACAAAAAACAACCTGACGCTATTTTAGCAGCAATGCAGCAGACTGCCGCAAGTTGTCTTAACAGCAAGACTATCGTAACTCTTAAAGCGAAAGAGGAATTGAAGGGAAAGCAATGTCAATGCAATACACCTGCTTCAACTCCGACGGCAACACAATCACCGGGCAGCAAAGCTGGAGATCAAGTGACCAGTGGAGGTGCGAAAATCAGAACAACGTTTGATACTGTGGAAGCTTGGGTGGCGGCTACACTTATATCGGACGAAGTGAAGCAAAGGTCACAGCTAAAACCGACAAAAACATCTAGTGCTCAAAA
>VRMD01002288.1:0-13714 GCA_009872375.1 Sminthurides bifidus | reverse complement strand
AATGCCATTCATTTTCTCATTAGTCACTTGCCGACACGGGAGCCTTGGAGAATTATTGCCTATGAGCATACAATCCCAACTCATTAAAAGGTGGAACTGACGATAAAATAATCGTCGGATTTCACAAGTCATAATCAGTCGACGTTTAGCATGCCGGATTGAAAGAGGCGTTAATGGATGTTGAACGCACGCTGCATTTTTCACACACGTGTTTACCATCATAATTCCTACCTTTCTTCCTCGATCGCGATGGAATAACTACCTACCCGGGTATCTCCGAGTGGCTCACCCGGCCATTGGCCATTTAATCCAGACAGTGAAACGAGCACTTTGACTCACTCAGGTAATAAGATGCAGTTACATGATTGCCTTGGTACACCGGAACTTGTAAAACGGAGCTGTCCAACAAACACTGCTGAACTTTCGTGCCTTCTGTACTAGGAGCGCCAAGAATGCGTACTCGCGTTGCGTGTCCTTGAGTACTCAAGTAAAACTGTGCTTTGGCAAACCAAAACCAGGAGCTGAACACTGGAAGCACGCCACCATAAACGGCAATAATTCCAGCTCACGGGTAGGACATCCAACTAGGGAATTTAATGCTATCAGAAATGAAATTCTCCCACCACTTCTTCAATCTTTTAAAAAGACCTTTCCACAGGAGCAAATTAGAGAGCGGGCGGTATTCAGTCCCGCGTTTTTATGACATTCTGCCAATTACACGTCAAATGACTGTATTACCACATGCCGTACATTGCCGCAATCCCAGTCTTTCCCAACCTTCTTACTGGAATGCTTAAGCGAACATGGTTAGTTTTTCCCTCACTTTTTCTCCGTAAACCCGCTCTCCACCCGCTCACACTTTTTAACGCGTTCGTTAACGCGGCAAGCCGCCAAAACTGCCTTTTGCCTGCTCTCAGCCCGTGTCGCAAAAAATGTCATCTTACACAACATACAGTATGTGCTCACTCCTACGTTTCAAAAGCCGGATAGGCAATTGAATTCCTTCCTGCCGTTCCTGCCCTCGACTTTGACTCCAGAACGAGAAACGGTAATCTGCTACAAATACAGCCATGTCTTGTTGGAGTTGCACCGCCTTTGCCATTACAAGAACCTCATCAAATCTTTAACGCCGGCTTTTACATCTGATTCAGCAAGCAGTTAAGAAACTTTTAACAGCTTGTTTCGCCTCCCAGAGCCGAGAATCAGCTACAACTAGCTCTACTTTCGGCTGTAAATTATACACCACGTGCTGTGAAATCTCCACCACTGCCGTATTTGATGAATGGGCTCGGAATGCAATTGAAATCCCCGCATAACCGTATCCCATTAAACTTTGCTTCATATAATGAATATAAATATCTCGTCTCGCGCCGCTTTAACTCGTATATTTCCTCCGATATTACGCCAAACCACACACGAGGATGCGGTCTTCCGTGTGTGCAATATCCCACCTTCCTCCCAACTCCTTCATTCAATGCGGCTAACGATTCTTCCACTTAAGAAAACGCGATCTCTGATCCATGTTTCCTCCTTTCTTCGCATCCATCCGCCATGATAATTGAATCCGCTTTCTCCTGTATTCATGAAATGAAACGAGAAATCGCCTCTAGCTCTCAAATCCACTCTCGGCTTCTTAAAGTTTCTCTCAGTGTCAGTATTCGCCCTTTCCGTCCTTTGGTCCGTGTTCCGCCGTTGGAAATCCACTTTCTCAAACTCATTTCTACCAAAACCGAGGGAATTCATCAAGAATTTTCATTACAAACCTCCGATCATCTCCAAAACTCCTTCCATTTTAGTTATGCGTCTAGTTATGTAAAACAATGCTCTTTTGTAGATTACCAAACAGGTTTTCCCAACTACTGAAATTAGTTGCCCCATGTCGGGCTTCAACACAACGCTTTCATATGAAAAACCTGGAGTAATCAAACTTTCTCAAACCAGTATACCACCATCTAAAGGGCCATAACTAGGACCTGGGACCAGAGTAGTGGTCATTCTGTCCATCACTGAACCACACACAGAGCTAACTACTGTTCCCCCGACCAGCATGGAGAAACGGAACTGAAAAGAAGTTGTGAGACTTTTCTTATCCACGGGATATCAAGCTTAATCTATGTTTTAGTCAGTTCCACGCTGCTGCTGCATGTTCTCAACAGGACATGAAACAAAACAACGTCTACCATAATTCTACCTAAGGACTGCAGTTTCAGTGCATTTTCCATCCTTGGCCTCACTATATGACGCCAATTATTATCCAATACCTGACTTTCACTTTTTGCTCCAAGACCCTACGAAGAGAAGGGTGCGTCTTGCGGCTAGGCACTTGATCTCTTTATTACCTCTGTTGAGAAAAGTGCATTAATTATGGCCATGACGGGTTAGAATTCCTTCAGGGATTCACGGCTCAGCTTGTGTGTAGCCTGGTAGAAATCAGGCCCGTAAGCTGTATATCCTTCAAGTTCCCGGAAGATTTCATCTCCTTTGAGCAGAGGCTAGTGCAGGGCTCAGAAGTCAAATCCTTGCCATACCGGTAATTCATCTTTTGGCCTAATCTCTAGTCCTGTATCAAGTGTGACCAAGAGCTGAAAACTACTCATGTATCACAGAACAATATGGGCTCACAAAGGCACCATTACCCTTTCCACCACACCTACCACAAGCCACAATAATTTATCATTAATACATCATCCTTTCGAATCACGAGCCAGAATCCTTATAAAATGTGGCTTTAATTCCATTAGCTGGAGAAGAAATTCAAATTATTTTCATAATTCTCTGTGTAACTCTCTCTTTCTTCTCTCTCTCACTATTATTTCCTGTTGAACAAAGATTCTCCAGAGGCATTATTTCTACTTCAAGTGCTGGAATTCGTTGTAAAGCCGAAAATGTCTCCGAGTCATCATATACTTTTGTACATATGCAGATAATTTAGTTACCGAAACTACGGTCTGAATTCGGTAGTTGATTCGGTGAGGGAATCATTTTTAACAGGATTATACACCCCCAAAAATAACAAACAAAACGAGAAAAGCAGCTCCTGCAACAAGAACAAGCTTCTCAAATAGGACTATGTGTCTGGAATTTAAAATTAATTCTCTTATTTCGTAACAATAGAACGCTCGAGTGTCGTGACCCTATCTTTTGTTTTTGGGAATTCTTTGGTGCATTCAAATTTCATGGAGATGGGAAGGATGCGGGTGGAAAACAAACCTTGATGTGGATAATAATTACTGCATGCTCGTCATCCCTTGAGAAGAGCATTGACATTGTTGTAATTAATATCATTTATTCTGTTGGCAGTAATTCGTGAATCTAAGTCAGCTTGCAGTTCACCAGCTTTTGCGTGTTCATTTTGCATAGTACACGCAACACAGTTACTAAAATTAACTCGATGCCCAAGGGGAAAGTTAGTTTCATCATTTCTGTCCCTCCCACATGTTTGCTTCTGTACACTGAACTTGGTTAAACTTTGACAAATCCAGGGCTACAGTGTGGAGTTGAACTGTCGAATATTTTACAATTAGGTTACTTACTGGCATGCTGGCTTTCCTCGTGCCCGAGCTATCTCGAGTTTAATTACGGTATATGAGCCTAATTAACAACAGCTAGCACGGAGGGGAAGGGGAATCCAGTAGTCGTGTTCTTGTAAATTATTACAAGCAAGCGGGGCTACCATGACGGAGAGCTCATGCCAGGACGAGTTTTCCGTGGCTGCCGCTGTCCACGGCATAATGTGCAATGGACGGAGCACAATATTTAGTTTGGATCTGGAAGTTGAACTCGTTTCTTTAGCAATTATTTGAGACGGTCATATTTTATGCATCACTTGGGGGTTTGTTCCTTACATGCTTCGGAAATCGCCTGGAAGATGATTCACACCAACTTTGAATTCAACTGAAGCGGAACAGGTCCGCCTCTGATCTCGTAAATTGTTCCGAGGAGACCGCCATTACATTACACGTTGATAATTAAACTGATGCAAGCTCAGCGTTTTTCGCCATCAAGCGATAATCTGGGGACGAAGTGTATGTACAGCATGAACTGATTCTCATCTTGCTCTCATTCCAATGTGGCGTACAAATGTACCAGCACAATGAAAGATTTAATTGTCTCGCTCAAACTGTACATGTTCAGCATGGGATTCGGGAGTCGAGTACTTCCCGGATTTGCTCTGCCACTGTCCTGGAACTTTGAGGATGCTGAACGCGAACATGAAGTTGTCTAAATGTGATTTGAGTAACGTGAAACGTGAATAAAGAACGCAAGTTCGCTGAGAGGAGGAGGCTGAAAATGGAACAGTAAAGCCGACTCAGTGGTCAGGGCAGAAGGAAGCTCAGGTCGTAATAAAACACTGAAAGGAGCGCCCCAGCCAACTTGACAAAAGGATGAATGTGAGCCAGAGAAAATTAGTAACAAGATGCTTATATTCTGATGCTTTTCTTTAGTAAAATGATTTCACTCACCCCTTGAAATCCCTTCTGAGCAGGCTGGAGTCTTCCCCTCGTGTCTTAACCGATTCATCAATCCTTGGCTATCAAAAGATTTTGCTTTTAATGCAGATTATGCTGTACGCCGAGCCTTCCTCCTGTCTGAACGCAATTCAATTCATGGCTCTTTCACCAGCCAGCCCACGTCTCAGCTTTTAGATCCTTCCTGCAATAGTCACTTTTACGGCAATCCACTCTTTCGCTATCTCTCCTTCTCACCCACTCAGGATATCCCTGGCCTCACTGGTTCTGGTTATTACACCCCTTTCACTTTCGCAAGGATCCGAGCGCGGAGGAAGTAGTACACATACACGAGCACACTGTGTTTTCAAAACGTTAAGATTTGGCAACCTTTCCAACACTTTCTCCAGAACTTAGGAGTAACTCCAGACCGTCGTACTCTAACCTTGCAATCTTATCTGTTCACAAAGATGCCGTGACAGGGATTTACCGTCGTTTGTGAATCATTCAGAAATTAACACCCCCAGCAGCACTTATGACGATTGCTATAAGATTTTGGCACTTGAAAAAACGTTTCCCGCAACGTTCACTCGCAGGAGTGACAACCCAAAGGTTGGAAACACGACAGCTGAAACCGATTTACGCTCAGTGTTTTGGAAAGGATCCCCTTTTGATTTCCTATGACGCACAATAAAAAAAACGAGCAGATGGCTCCAGCTTTCACCCGTCCGAACCAAGTTCAGGAAAGAACTGAGCTCTTGTTTGCGGAATGGCAGGGATAAATCCGTGAATCCCGTTGTACCTTATTCTTCACATGGTTCCTGCTCGGAGGGATCTCGATCTCTCTCGCTCTCTACTATATACGTTCCTCGCTCGCTCGTGCTCTTACTCTTCTCATGGTTTTGTTGGAGCAACGCGGAGTGAGCATTGATCATGTTCTTTTCTACATGGGGTTGTAATGTGTGTGAACGCTCCTCTCCGGTTCTCCTTGTCGACGTCATCATCTAAAGGAACCATCTCAGTCAGTACATGTGTTCCCCCCTTTTCCTACAGGGATTTGTTAACGGAAGAGAGAAAGAGAGACTAACAGAGAGAGAGAGCAAAGAGAAAAAGTCCTGGCCTGGAACAGGAGGGAGAAGAAGAGTTGCGTCCTACAATCCTGGAATACGAGCCTGGAGTGTTTGCATCGGCGAATCTCCTGCATCCGTCATCTCTCTTCGGATCCTTGCCATGCTATAAACATACGGAAGAGACTGCCCGAGTCACAGTTTGTTTCATCTCCAAAAGCGGGAACGGAATCAGGGCCGGGAGCAGGTTCTGCTACGTAACCCTGGGCTTACAAGTAGATCACAGTAGCCGTAAGACGTTCTTTCACTCCGCATCCAGTGATCATTCGATCTTTGCAACTTAAGACCCTCAATCCTGGACAGTGGGTTCAGTGTTTCCGCTCCAACGTACCGTGAGCTTTTTAACAACGATACAATCATGGAATGATCCTTACTTTCATTGACGGCCAGGAGGAAATGATCTCAGCACTCCAGAAGAGCATCGTCCCACGGCGCCCCCGTCCTTGGTATGGCGCTGAGCCCTGCAGAATCTCAGTCCCAGCACTCCTACAGGCTCATTAATGCCCTCGCCCATATAATTTCCTATCCACATTTTCATTCATTCTCTCACAAATCCTCTCTTCCGTCGATACTCTCTTATTTTCCGCCACAAGACAAAAATTATGTCATTATCTCTCACTTCTGACAACTTAGGTCACTTCATCCAAGCACGTCATCACTCTCTACTTGCCAATAAATTTCCCCGCCCTTTCATTACTGTCCTTAGCAACTTTGTTTTCCTTGCAATTTGCACTCCGTTCAATGCCATCCTCCTTCATTTCCGGCTCGTAGATACTTCAAACGTGTTCGATCCTCAACTCACAAGCAGTACACGCAACATGTGCCCGTTGAATGAGTGCGTTTTGCCTCGGTCAAAGGCTTCAGCACGGCTATTGTGGCTAGCACGGTTTAAAGTCCGGGGTACATTTTCAAGCAGGTAGTAAGCATGTACTGAAAAATTTATCTGATTTCTCCCTAAGCCGTTCCTGTCCAATCCTCACCCTGAATGATGAATGAATAATCAGATAATTGTCAAACTTCTTGAGCTAACGATACATGCAAGCAATTACCCCATTCCGAATCCAGCACCCTTAAGCTCGCATGATTTCAAATTGGGAATTTGAATTCTTGATTGCATAGTCTTGTGCTCTTCGCCTTGCACAGCCTCATCCCCAGGGACTTAACGGCTAGTCCCGGTTCCAGAAACATGATATGGCCCGGATAATAAACCATCCAGGCGTGTATCCCTACGGCGATTTGGGCATCGTTCCGGGCTTACAAACCGAGCGTTTATTGATGGTTTCAAAGATTTTAGCGCTTCAGCCCAAGACATCAATCACGCGGTAAAGTAAACATAGGATCATGGGTGTTTGAATTATCTTCTCCTCGCTCTCTCTCCTCACACTTGACTTTCGGAGCGTTCCAGTATAAACCCGAACGTGGTTTACCAACAAATATTTCCTCATCAGTGACCCAAGGTGAATCATCTTCCCTTAGGGCAGCCGACTCCAGACTCTGCATTCACCCAGCCTGTGTCTTTAATTTACCATGGTCACAGCACAGCACACTTGTGTGATCAGCTCACGAAGCATGAGAGGAAACTGATACCTTAATTAGGGAAGGGTTAGAAAGTTTTAACCCTTTGATAGTGTGCACAGGTGTGGATGCAATATAATTTCAACCGTTTACTTTTACGACTACTTGAAATTAGTAAAAAAGGGGTTCTGATTTTAATCACCTCCGCCAGTTTGGATTTGATTTCAAAAGTTGCCCGAATTCCCAACTCGAGGGATCTCAGCTCCTATAATGTCCACGGAGACTTAGTTTACGGTTTACGGCCCTACTACACCACATCGGAGTTGCAGGGCTGGATAGAGATGTGCCTGAGGATTAAATCACTAAATGGTTCTATTGTTTAAACAGCGTTATTTATGTGGTTTTTCCAGTTTATTTTGGTACGGTTGATGAGAATCATAACCTCGGCGAGTTTATATTTCTCAAACTTAATGTTCCCGACTTGGGCGACTGGCGCTTCAAATTCAGTTTACTTCCTCTGTTAGGGACGGGAAGACAAGCGAGGAAGGACACGTCTCTCTCGGAAGAGCATAAATTGATATTACCAGCAGGATGAATTGTAATGCGATGGGAACTGTGTCTGTAGGGAGACGAGGTCCTACTACGAGAATCTCCAGCCTGGAAACCAGGGTCCTTTTAATTACGTGCCATATTGCGTTTCTCGTGCTGCAACTCACATGAGTCCGTCCTCTGTTGAATCAGTGTCATGCGTCAGGAATCATATCGCACAACACTCTCGTAGACTCGTATTTCCAATCCAGCTAAACCCCTGTGTATCGCCCCTGCATTGTACTCGTCTCCGCCCTCCAGTCCCAAGTAGTATGGGAAGACCGGACGCAGCAATGATCATCCAACCTTGAGCCCGTAACTCGTATCAAGGTTTCGCCCTGCATAAAATTTACCACTGAACTTGCAATAATCGTCAGCGTAGACGCATTCCCGCTGCATAATGCACTCTTCCTTCGATGGGAAAAAGCGAGAAAGTAATTGATTAAAGCAGACATTAATGCTCTTTGTTTATTGAAATTTCCGGGAAAAACTTTACCATAATGGATCTAGTCCATGGCCATGACTGAACCATGCTTACGTATATGATTTTTACCTCTTGCAGATCTGTTTCTCTCTCAAGTTTGCTGAAACAACCAGTGGGTTATAATACTCTGTTATTCTTGAGAATTCCATGAGATGTGTACCCCTCAAATGCACGCAGTGCATTCGGTAAAACTTCGTGTTTCAAACTTGGCTTTCAGAAGTAGCAGAGTTTGGGAAAAGCCCCTTCTTAAGTGAAGGATGAGTATTCAATGCCCACGAGAACGCCTTACGGAAGTGTGAATGTGGCCACAAGGAAATCAAAGCGTCTCGGAACATCCCTCCCTCCTTCCAGTAAGTCACCCCTCTTAAGTCAGTCAACCATCAGCGGAAACGGGTCCTCATGTGTGTATTTTCATCAAAAAGTTATCCCTTGTCTCCCACGCTTTTTTTCCGCTTACACAAAACTGCAAACCAATTAAAAGACTGGCTGTCCTCCTGAAAACCATGAATGCAGTAACGTCAAACAAATCTTCCAGTCCGTCTGTCCATATCAGGGCAGTTGGAGTGCCTTCCGCCCAATGGCCGACTCTACGACAAGTCTGTTAAAAAATGCCGGCATGGAAGTACATGTGGTACAGTCCCCGTGACAGCAATCTCAGCAACTTCCGCACCGGACAGAGTATCAGGTCCGGCATCTAATTGATGCTAAATAATTTGTTTTCCTCTTTTCATTTCTTTTCAAGCATGATATCGTGTTCCGATGTGGTTAACTCCAATGAGGTTGTTTTCCACGCACTGCTTCATAGTCACTTTGCACGCAGCGCCGTTATGCAGTTTCGTTTTCATGGGGCATCTGCCTTCACCAATCGCAACTAAACGAACGTAACGTAACCCAGAGACAGAGCGGATAACAGACACGGGTCCATTACACGTTAGCCTTCTCTTATGAAAATAATTGCACGCTCTTTCATCGACGTAATAAATGGTTTGTGAGAGAGCAAAGACCATACGACTCGCAGCATCTCTCACCTTTGCTCAAAAGCTTTACTAAAAGCAACATTTAAAGCGCAACGTTTTAACAATTCATACCCCCACTGACAAGAGTTATTAGCTTTGAGCGAAACAATATTTCACCCGTCATCAAATTCCTCCATTAAGATCAAAGTTCCGCTCTGCCATTAGGCACTTGCAGTCTTGAGGTCTTGCGACCTTGTATGGAATCCCGCACTCCATCCTCTTCTCTATCTGTCTGGCTTTCAAATGCAGAATCACACGTGTCATCAGTTCAGGAATTACTTGCACAACGGGTAGTGATGATGTGGTAAAATCAATTGACCAGGAACCGATAACTGAAGCAGATTACATGATGTGTATCATTCGTCCATTCTTTCGAGTATCGATAAACTAATAAGCCTCATGGGATTGTGGATTTTTGTTCTTGACGGAGTCTGAAAATGACATAAGATTTAATATCATCTGATCAAGATTTTGTGGGCTGATATAAACATGCGTAAAGGTTTGGCCTTTCCCCAGGAGGAATTCTTCGAAAAAGAGTTATTGTTCGCTAACCCACTGATTAGCGACCCTGTGCAAAGCGTCAAAGTAGCGTTCGTTTACCATTCATCATGTTGCTATCCAACGGGCAATTTAACGCTCTTGCGGCGACCAGCCATCACGTGATTGCTTCTCATATGTGCGGTGAGACTTGCATGCGCTTTACCTCGCTTACTTGCATATATTCTAAAGCTTAGATCCTCTAATTGGAAAAGCCATCGCCCACCATCACGAAATGAGTTTATCCCAAAGTAATCACTCATCGGACTTCAAGTAGTTTCCGTCCGACCTCTCGAACACCCAGTTGGAACCCTCCTAAACACCCTTAATAGCCATGTACCTTTTGTTTTCAATCATTTATCTGTCGTGTCCCATCCCTCAATCAATACACATTGGTTACTGCTATCGCTCCGGAATACTAAACACCCTGCGTACAATCGAACACTTGGCTAAGGCTATTAAAATTAACAATCTTTTACGAAAAACAATCGTGAAAGCAATCTCAAGGGCAGAGAAACTTATTTAATCCCTTGTACGACAACTAAGGCTAGGGTATAAATCGCCGGGACAGTTACAGCCAATTTACTTCTCGGGTCCGGAAATACATGCCCTGAGTTATGATAGGATCAGGTGAGTGATGGCGAACCGCAACAGCCACTAATGGTTAATCTTGAGGTGCGATATCATCTCCAAATCAGATGCAGTCCCCTCGTAGTGGGAGTTCAACCTGTAATGAGTTTGCCCAACGTTGCAATAAAAAAATCCTCACCTCAAGGGTGAAAATGAAAAATGGTTTTCTCCAAGTCCTCATCTAGCTGTCTCTCTCGTACACTCTACCTGTCTTCTCTCAATTGGCTAATAACGGAGAGAAGGTGTTAATAGCAATCTTTCCACCTGTCCATCCCACCGTTTATTTCATATGCCTTCTCACTTTTCATCTCTGCTGTATTTATTTACCAACTTCTTTAGTAATAGAGCTGAATATTATCTCATGAGATTTCCCATGACTTGTTCTGTAAAATTCCAGTTCGGTCTCTAAGCTCATCCTTCCGACTAATACTGAACCGAGGACTCGAATGAAACCCATTTCAAGGCTCTGTGACCTTAGGAACCGCAGTTAGACCAGAAAACTCCAATTTAGTGGAATCAACCAATGCTAAAGGATATGTTCCGACCTACTCCAGAACTGCATCAAACCCCATCGTCCTGACTGATTCTGGACCGAGGAATCGAACGAGACCCACTTTGAGGCTCTAGGACCAGCCGCACACGTATGACGCACAAGTATTGTCAGATCACAGTCCTTTTAGTCAAAATAACGTCATGTAATATTAGCTTGCTTACAAGTCTACTGAAAATCCCCTAATTTGTGTAGTGGGAACAATGCCCCTAGGGTGCTTAATTAGAAGTGTTGTACCGTAACCTCCCACACAGACATCCTCATCCTTACTAGCCCGTAACTTTGGTTTGCAACAAGGGGTCGTACCATGATGTATGGCTCTTCCCACACCCCAAAACTTTTCGTCGGATTTCACACCGATTCCCCATTTACGGCCCTGCAATTTACTCTCATTTATTTGATTCAGCTCTGCGATTTCTCGCTCCAAGAGCCGCAAGAGAGGAACCGACACATATAAATTTCTGAAACGGAGCCGCAAGGCACGTGACAGTGGCATCAGCCTCTGCAACGACTGTTTCGGTCATATTCTGGGAAGAAATTAAAAGTTTCCACGTTTTTCCTCAAAAATGAATACATTTTCCCAAAATTTTATTGCCACAAGGCACGAAACCATCCGCAAGCATGCAGCCATCTCAATGTTGAACATTGACAATCCCACAGTCCAGCTTTTTTACTGCCAAGGTGGGTGGTATTTAGCCGCGATTGTAACACTTGCACGGTTTGTGCCGGCACGGCGAAAATCGGAAAAGATTTGTGAGGTTTAAATGAATGAATTACTGTCCTAGTGGTTGTCTCTCACAGCTATTTGTATTTCCTCAATGCGGATTCTCTTGTTCCTCAATACACGTTGCTTTTTACAAGACCGTCCGAGAGACCCAACTTCATCTGGAACCTTGACTGCTGACACTGTATGGTTTTGTACGAATGAAAAAAAAGCGAACACTCCTAAAAAATCATGTGTGACTTTACATACTTTTGCAGGAGTCACACTTATTAACAAACGAATTTTTCCCCTGTCTTTTGTTTTGTTTTCGGCAAACAATTTTATTTCCTTTCATCACGCCAAGCCAACAGTCGTAAATGTTCCTCTATTCGTAAAACATTTGTTTGCATGCTAGCCGCACCGTGTGTCCCTGAGTGAACCTTTCCACATTACATGGCACATGTAGGAAGTACGAGACGGTAGATTTTAAGCCGCTTTCTCAAGATTGCATCCTGGAGATGTTAAATCCTGTGGTTCTCGTACTACCAACACGAACACATCCTTTCTTTTTGACTTTGGTGCTTTCCAAATGTAGTCTCAAGCTACATGCCTGCATTGTTTTTTCAGTCTGGCTTTTCAGTTCGTCGGCTTTCATAAACAATTTGACATGCATGTTTAGCTCTCGCACACCTGTAATTATCGTATATACACGCTTAATCCACTCAAGGTACAGGTCTTTGAACAAAAGCAAGAACTTGTTTTCATCATCCCTGTTGAAAGCGGCTAATTCCTTCCCTCACCTTATCAGTCTTTAATAAATGTTAATTAGCACCTAATTATGTGCGAGTACCGCAGGGAAGATCGTGCGACCAGTTGTCGGATCTGCTAGTCCGGGGAGCTTCAGACACAACCACATGATTCATTAGGGCCACGCACTTCGACCCGCGGGATAAACATACTCAAGAGTGCCGTAGTGCAGTAGTGACAGCGACATAGAGTTAAGGCAAAGGTGATGATGAAAATGGATTGCCTTGTGGTACGTTTTAAGATGTGAAGTCATTGGGGTGGTGACAAACGATGTTTTGGGCTGTAAACTGCAAACGAGGATTTCCTCCAGACACATCTTTCGTCATGTGGTGTTAGATTGAATGTCACGGTGATTTTCCGATTCTGAAAACAAATGCAGCCTGCATCAAGGCTTCGTCTTGGCCTTGGGGCGGAAGTGCAATGCTGCAAGGAGGTAATTGAGTGAGATAAGCGAAACCATTAGGATTGCCATTGGATTTGTGCCATTCGGAGTAAAGTGTAAATGCGTTCAATGCCAAAGCACGGAACGGGAATAACAGCTTTGACTTTCCTCCCTCAAGTTATTTACGTTTCAGCGAGTCTATTACTTTTTTATCTGCTCGCAAGCCTCGTTCACATACGGAGAAGTTAGACGGCATGAATGAATCTCCTTCTACCAATGCTGTTCTGTGTTCCCTCGCCCGTTTGTTTGTTTCGTTGTTGCAACTCTGGTCTTAAATTGGGTATTGTAATACCGGAATTACTCCTGTCCCTGCTCCTCAGCTATCTGCTTTCACCCACCGTTAGCGGTCATAAAGTGTTACGATTCCCATTTATGTTACTCTGGTCACGTCTAGGAGATGCATGCACGTCTTCCTTGTTTCTGTAACTAAATGTGGTGGACACTGAGTGAGACTAGAATCGGCATCAGAGGTTCTTCTTTGATGTTCTCTAAACGTTGTATCAGAAGCTTTATTACTTCTTCATAAAGAAAAATGCTACTCTGACTTAACAACTGCCGTTAACGTTAACCAAAGCCAATATAAGGCACTGAGAATGAAGAGCATATCCTCCCACGTAATAGTTGTGGGCTTCGGACATTTCGGATAGGAATATCACGTCGTACACAATGCTACAAAGCGCATTCACAATGTTAATCCTAACCACAACGATTTGTTACTCATGCAACTTGGTAGTAAATTGAGAAACTGCACCTCATGGGAATACGATTTCAATTCCGTTACAATGCGCCTTTCTTTAGCGTCTGCTCGTTCCTGCATCTGGAAAAACGCGTCTCTGAAGGATCAAAGAGGATATAACCTTTACGGTA
>VRMD01002287.1:0-13715 GCA_009872375.1 Sminthurides bifidus | reverse complement strand
TGAGTCACACGTCCTCTGTGCTCATTCTGGTCGTAATCTGCGTGGAGAGATATTTAGCCATTTTGCATCCGTTCAAATGCAAGCAGATTCTCACCAAGGGGAGATTACGGGTATGTGGCTTAACTTTTTTTGCAGCAATGTCTACAAAAAATTTTGTTATCATTCAGCAGGCCTGAGGCGTTAGTCTGTGCCAGTTTTCACCACGGTGAAAGTTTTGCCTTCCGTCGACGGCATTTAATCGGTATAAATTAAGTGCTTGGAAAAAAGTTTTTCTTTCCCTGGAAAATAGCTCATTCTAACATGTGGAATGGGGAATGGCAACCAGCATTTTCACATGAATACTTGCCTTAATAACGCAAAAAATTCACCGCTAGAATTTCCTCACAAAAAAGTTTTGAGATGAGAATAACGAGCTTACGTAAGGACAAATTTATGTTTACGTTTGTTAAAATGTTCCGTTTTGCCGGTCTACTTGAACGTTGAAAGTATGCTCAAGATGTTATTGCTTCTCAAAAGTACATGTTTCAAGAGTTAGCCGAGATTCATTCCTTGTGCAAGTTTATCTGTTTGTGGAAGAAAACCTTTTAAACGAAACCAACCACTTGATTCATCCCTAATTGAATCAAAGTCCGTAATGGAGGCTGCTCACTTGTGCCAAGTAATTTTTTCCAAAAAATGGCCGGAATCATCTCATGTAATTGAATTATTTTCGGGCGTTTCAACTAGCTTATGTAAGGTATTTTTTCGGAGAAGATGTTCTTTAAAGTTTTTTTGTAGACGCAGAAACAGGTCTGTAGCCTCAATTGGCAAGTTTTTGTTGCCATGGAAACGGCGAGCTGTTATTTTCCTCACGGACTATTTCCAGTTCTAGTCAGGTTGATTCAGGTGGGGTAAACAGTTTTTTAGACGAGTACGAAATCGCGTAAAAAATATGTTCCAACACTACGCCGAAACATATCTGTAAATTACCACTACGACACTTCGTAGCAGATGGTTACCTAAAATAAAATTGAAGAATTGTGTAATTGTAATTGGTGTCATTATTAGAGCAGTATTGCCACTATAGCGGATTTATCAAGGATTGTAGTTGAGCTCATGACGTCGAATTTATTCTACGCGTGAAATGTTTTTGCTAACTTTGTCAAGACCATGGGTGCATAATTGGCAAAACCTGGAAAAAGTGCAATATTTGAGGATAAAAATGGGGCAAAATCGCAAAACTAGTCGAATATCTTGCCTACAAGAGATGCAATCAAACGGGAGGAAGTTGAGTAATGGTCTTGGTGCAATTCTTGTCGTTGATTTATAATGTTCGTACATTCGAACTTTCTCCCTTGACTGCTTCCAGCCTGAAAAAACCTGCAGATTAATTTGGAGCAGGTTTCGCCTGCCTGCAGCGGAGACTGCAATCTAGCATGATTTGTCAGATTTTACAACTTCTTCTCGCCGATTGCACTGGGATTTGTAGATTCTCGCTCTTGGCTACCTGAATTCGCAGTGTATCTGTGGAGACACCCATAATTCTCTGTCTCCTCTTACAATTTCCGTGGGCTTTGGAAACCTCAAGAGCTACTTTGCTCTCCCTGGAAGTAAATTATTTATAGCTTGTAATTTGACCGTGTCGGCTAGCTCTTGTTCCCTATATTGCTGCAATCGGATGTCAATTCCCAGACCCTATAAACGACGAGCCTCGTGCATTGTTAATTTCTTTGGTTGATAATTTTACTGTTTCAAGGCCATTGTAAGTTAACTTTTTCTGCGACCGGATTATGGCTGGAAATCAGCCAAAAAATTAACTTGTTACGAGATCATTCACTGTATTCATTATGGCAATAAAATTCATTTGAATAGTCATGCAGCCAATTTAGAACTGCAATCAGGAAAGTTCCGCGGAGTGAGAATAACTTTCTCCTCGTGACTTTCTCCCTGACTTAATCGCAACTTTGACGGCAACAATAGCCCCAATTACCGTAAACCAGACAGTAGTTTCGAACCACATCATCATAGGATTTATTCATAGCCTTAAAAGTTGTGAATTTTCACTCGGATAAAGTCAACTCTAACCAACCGACTGCCGTTTGGTTCCAGGTGCTCATCATCGGAGTTTGGCTAATTAGCGCCGTGTACTGCTCCCCCCGCCTGTACTACATGGTGACGCTGGCAATTCCTCGGCTAGATGGCGGCACCGAGATAATTTGCACAGCCAAGCGGACGCTGTACGACTCGCGACTTTTCGACATGATTCATTTCTTCCTATTATTCCTCCTTCCGCTTCTCATCATCACGGTCCTGTACACCTGTGTTGGAGTCACCCTGTGGAAAAGCAGTTTGCTCCCAAGCTCCAGCTCTATCCGTCCATTCAAGCCGTTGACACAGCCCTCGTGCTTTTTCCGTCGGAGGAGATTCAAAAGCATCAACAGTACTGATACACGCATGCAGCAGGATTTCGCCAGTAGTAAGCAACAACCCTCACCCCCAGGTGACT
This sequence comes from Sminthurides bifidus, assembly GCA_009872375.1. Taxonomy (NCBI): domain Eukaryota; kingdom Metazoa; phylum Arthropoda; class Collembola; order Symphypleona; family Sminthurididae; genus Sminthurides; species Sminthurides bifidus. The sequence goes on along the minus strand of VRMD01002287.1, from coordinate 11,230 downwards.
CAGGGGACTCTTCATCTCCGCCCAACGGGGCTAATTTGACACCCCGCTCTAGCGAGGCTGTGAGTCGTAAATCTTCGCGCCAAAAACACCGCACAAAAATGAGACGAAGTCCCAGCTATACCATCACCGTGGAGAACAAATGCTACATTGTGGGCGAAGGTATGGACACTCAAGTAACGGACGTCAGTCGACCTTCGCAATTAGTTGTAACGTCAGGTAATAACCCCGAGGGCATTCCAACTCCCGGAGGAGGTTTCAACCGCCTTCACCGGGCTAGCTCCGTCAAGTCGGAGTCAGGCAATGGTGCTCTAGGACTTTGTCGGCAACTGACAAGAACTCCGTCCCGCATGGTGCTCAACGGGAGGGACAACTGCCGGAAATCAGGGAAAGATCCTTTAAAATCTCGGCAGACAGTGGTGCGAATGATGATTGTGATTGTTGTGAGCTTTGCCGTGTGCAATTTCCCGTTTCACTTGCGCAAGCTCATTTTGTACTGTTGGCCGAACTTTGACTACACGAGTCATTTCAGCACCCTCGCCACGCCTGTCACCCACCTCATTATGTACGTGAATTGCGCCATAAATCCCATGATTTACGCCTTTATGTCCAAGGCGTTTCGTTCCAGCTTCATAGACTTGCTTTGCTGTCGGCTGAAGAAGAAGCATCAAGCGAATGTCAATTATAGCGGGGTAGCCAAGGGATCTATTGCTCAAACTAATGCGGTGAACAAGCAGGATGATGGTGAAGATACGGATTAGGAGCTAAAATTAGTTTGTCTCCGGAACAAATTGTTTTTACACCGGCTAATTAGACTTTTTACAGCTTCGAGCGATACCTGCGTACAAATTAGTTTTTGGAACAAACGCATACCTGTAATTAACCAGCAGTAACTCTTCCAAGTCGTGGTGCTCTAAGTTTTGTTAGTTAAGCTCACGGTTTTGTGTAGCAACTTAATTGCGTGGTTGATGGCTCCGAAATGAAGAGCCAGGGGGCTTGGCAGACTTAAAAAGCGGTGAAAGCAAAACGAGTGATTGGGAGAGGTGAGCACGTGAAACTTTGTCACGTTTCTCTGTTTCAATTTACTTGTATCTAAAAGTGGTAATATTCTTTTTGTCTTAAGCTCTGCTTTTACGGACGATTATTAAATCCCAGGCATCAATGACTTTGTCTTAAAAGATTGAATATTCGATGCTATGCCAAGAGCTTTATACAACTTACGAACATAAAATGTCTTAAAGAACGGGCCTCTGATCAGCCAAGGAGAAAGAAACTTTTCATCAGAATGAACATATTGCCTCAAAGGAAAAGTCGGGAGGAAAGCTAAACTTTCGTCTTTGTCAATCAGGGCTGTCAAGACCGTTCAATGAACCGTGTCGCTTGAGAGTTGCTTGAAGTTACATCAAAACGTTTGGCAAACTCGACTTTTTTGTTCGATTACTTGAAAGGAATTTTTGAAAGTTTTGGTACTTCGTCTGAGCATGTAATCCAGTGATCTGACTTCTCACTTATGATGTGCGAGCTCGTTAGTATTGTTTTATATGAATGGCTCCCTGCTAGAGAAGATGACGTGCTCAAAACAACATGTTTTTCATTGCCGTTTCATGCTCGTGTATTCCGTAAAGTGTTCGTTAATTTATTCCTTTGAAACTGGTAGGACCAACTGGATGTGGTGAGCTTGAGATATAAAGTTTAGACGAACTGAAACTTGGAAGTAGGCTTATGATATTAAATGACTTGTTATGATTGTAAGTTTGCGACTGGCGCGTGATTAGTTTTCAGGTTGAATTATTGTAAACAAGATTGTACAGGAGCAAAGTTGTTGACTGTTTTCAGTAAATAAAATATCATAGTAACAGTTAATTTTGCTACAAAATTGCACATGTTGTACAAGTTCTCCTGCTGGGCTAAGAAGCTTTTAATCCACTTCAAGTCATCGAGACATGCATATGGCAAGTTAAATCGGGGAAAATGAGATAAGTTAGACAGCGGGATGTTGAATGAGTACTTGATTTCACTAAAAGCTGATGAAAGACCCCGTTTTCTTTTCCTGGTAGGGAACACTTGATGCACGAGCTTCAGTCTTGAGTGGGCCCGTTTACTTTCACTCGGGAGGCAGCGCCCTCCTGTGGTGTCTGCATGAAACATGAAATGAGTTTTTAAAAGCCGGTTCTATCTTTCCCAGATATGGCTTGTGAAAGACTTGCTGAATAACTTGATCAATTAAACTTTACTAACAACGTTAAGGTGTATTAAAATATCGTGCCAGCAGCGTGCATCACTTACATCCACCAGCTCAGGTAACTCACGGGACCTTAAGTGACGGAAAGGGGGCCTTGGGTGAATATGAGGCCGATGTACATGTGGTCGCAGGAAGGGCCCTGGACGGACCGTGTGAACATGGACGATTCCCGGTCTTCTGAAGACAGGTCTCATGGTTCTAGCCCTGTCTGACAACGCTGCCCAAAGGACAAAGATGAAGAAGAAGCCGAAGGCGATAAGTGCACCAAGTGGTGATCCCTCAGAGCGATTACCGTAAACGACTCCTTGTTTTCCCTGCAGGTCCGCCAATTAGGCTCAAATCAGCAAATTAATGGAATGTAAGGGACAGATTCAGGTCCGCAAATAATCCGCATTGTGCATTTCAATTCATGTATTTCAGCGGATGGACTCAGGTCAGCATTCAGCAAATCAATGGAACTAAATTAGACATACCTCCTTTCCGAGAGCTCTTTCTATGTTATCCATCCCAAGGCTTTTAGGTAGAACTGAAGCGTGTACGAGGAATTTGAAAGGTGAATCTATCACAGGTGGGTAAACCAATTTTCACTTAAAACCAACTCAAAACAGTGATCAAAGTTCACTGCAGGTAGCAGGTAAACTAAAATCCGCAATAGAAGGAACGCTTTGTGAAATCTTCACGAACTACTCGAAGAACTTTAGCAGATCTTAAGTTTTAGGAATTTTGGTTGAACTATAAACAAAACTGATCTTTGTTGTGGGTAGGCAACTCATTTGCACCATGATCACGGATCAGTTTCAAAAGGTGGATTGAAGTAAACAATCCCTGGAACAATGACAAACGCAAGTATGCGGGTTCCAGTTTTCATCAGGGCTCAAGTTTCAGTAAGATCTTATTGATTGGGGAACTGCCTGCCTTCTGACAAGAGCTCAAAAGTTAGTTAGGCACCGGCAAAGCAACTTACATACATATTGTTTTGACTGTCCGTAATAATACAAACGAAGGCAATGGGTTATGGGTTACAAGGGCAGTAGTCGTTAAACCGTGGAAGGTACAATGGTTAACCTTAAATTTTTTCTAAATGAAAAAAAACAATACATAGCTGTATCAGATTGGTTTTTTAGCTGGATTGGCTATTTTATCCTTGATATTTCGGCTCAGTTTCTACTCTACGATTTGGCCCGAGAGCAGAGAACTCAAGACTCGATTGCTCAAGATTTCGACATTGTGTAAGGAAAATCTCCTTCGAAGACCAGAAACTCCTGCATGGAAGATATAAGGTACAGAGAACGCACCTTGCAAACACAATAATAGAGATTGGAAAGGTATTTTTTACCTGAAAAAATCTTTGGAAGGGTCATAAATCTCATGGATTGGATTCGGATTGACCGTTGTTCTTGAGCTCGTGGTCAAGATTGATTTTATCACTTGATACAGCACATTCATGCTGCTGACATCACCAATTCTCTCACCAATCACCAAGGTTCTTTGTCCAATAAGATGTGTGTAGAAGCCCATAATTCGAGACAGGTTTCGTTTCAACTGGACATGAGCTTTTTGAAATTGAGGTTATCCGAGAAAGCAAGATTCACAATGTAGTGAAAATGTAATCTCGCATTCCCTCAAAAACCAAGCTTGCAGAAAAAGGGCTGTCTTTATCAACAATCCCTCCAATTTCAATCCCATCCCCCGTGAGCAGTCACAGATTACTGAATTGCATCTTCTCAAGGAAGTCATAATGCTAGTATAAAATATCAGTTGAAGGCTCGAGGTATCGGATTTCGAATTAGGGTTTATTGAATTTCTTGAAATGGAAACAACAGACTCAAAAATTTACCTAGCCGAAAGATTGAACTAGCATAATACAAAATTCTACCACCCAGCTCCTCTTTCTCTTCTTCCTAGAAATCCAAATTGATGGCTCTGGTTCTAAGAACCTTTCTTCCAGTGTACATAATTTTAAATCATCATAATAAAACCAAAGGAGCTGTTGGACTGCGTAATGTGAAACCGTAGCGGTGCTGCCATTATGTGGTGGTTCGAAGAAACTTTCATAATCTAAAACTTCCATGTCTTGCATACTCCTCGCCGGTGAAAACTTTCCCGGTCGATCAAAGTGAAAGTTGTGTAGAGAAACACTTTCAATCACCAATAGCATCCAAAATAGCTCTTGTGAGCCTAAGATCCTCTTCGTTATTCTAGGAGAAAAACAAACACCGAACCAATTAATTGGATCGAAATTAGGCTTCTGCCACCATAGTATCTGATTCTGAGACACAAGAGCAACAATTCAAGGAAGAATAACAGCATAATAGAAGCTAATTACGGTATACGCCGTAACGATACTGATGATTAACTAAACAGTTAAAATAAATATAGTAGCCATGGTCCCTTTTCTTGGACAAGGTCACCAGGAAACAAAAATAACAAAGGACTTGTCCCGGCACATGACAAATACAGAAAAAGGTGAGAGGCTGACAGAGGAAAACAATGTTTTGCTTCTTACGAGTCCGGAACGGAGCGGAATCGAACCGTCTGACTCTTCCAGAATCGTCGCCGCCATCTGAAGAAACGTTGAGAAACTGCCGAATCATTTGTGCAAGGCCTCCCGGCCTTGCATACGAAGGGGCGCAGAAGTTACCCACGAATTGCAACAGCATGTACAACACTACAAGCCAGCAAAAGTCCGCAATAACGCCCGACCATTTCATTACTTCCGGAGTCACAGGAACGGCGACAGTTGACACAGGAACTGGGAGATCAAGTCTGGCCTTGTCATCCTCCTGAATTTGCATCCCTTGGAGGACTCGGATCTGAAGAAAAAATCACACTTGAATAAACCCGGGTAAACCTTGCAGATTTACGGCTTCCTTCCAGCCTTCGCTCGAGTCACAATCAATGAGCCCTGGGATTCAACACAAGCTTCTTGCCTCTCTATTGTCTTTTCTCGTACTAAATCATTTAAGCAGAATGAAATGCAGCATGTATGTATGTGAGGAACAAAAGCTTGGGTCTTATCCAGTTCTGCCTCTCTCTCTCTTTCAGAAAAACAGGAAATTGCATAGCAACGTCTTATAAATCCTTGAAAAGGCCCCAGAGCATGCATCCGCTACTCTTCTGCCGCGATCTTATGGAAACTTTGTTTCAAAAGTTTGTATGTTTTTATTGCATTGTGAAAGGAAACGCAATGCTTTACTGCTGACTCTCTCGCATTGATTTGCCGAGCAAGCAACGTCACTTTGAAATGGTACACACGGTACAAGATGTTTGCTTGACGTTAAACATTCGGTATGTTGGACCTGGGATATTTTTTGGTCGGTTGAGAAAAGGAATTCCTTTCACTTTTTGTCGTTCGTGACCACGGGTAAGGTTCGTTGTGTTGTCTTGCGTCGCTCGCTGACGCCATTCGCATTTCCTTGTACTGTCTCCCACGTTCTTTGTCTAAGTTGGCTGGTAAGGCATGACACCGTAAGACCATAAGGCTTCTCCGATAATGACACTATGGCAAAATGCTACGTATATGCTCTCAATCCCTGGCTTTGGTCTATTTGAGTGCTTCTCTACCGGGAGCTGACATCGATTAATTATTAGATTTTTTATGAATGCCAGGGGAGCTACTAAATAGGTAGATATTGGGAAATTATTGTCGGGAAAAAGAATTTCGAAACATTTAACCTGTCAGAATGCATTTGCAGCTGCAATAAAGTTCAGCAACGACGCCATGAATTCATCATTTTTGAAAAAATGAGCTAGGACAGCACACAAATTTGAATCGATCCAGGAAATAACCAATAGAAAAAAGTTTTGAACCATCTTAAAGGAACCATTAAGATTTTGTACGATTTACAGGACACGTCTATTGCATAGCGGTTTTTTGTCTCCAAAGAGACACAGGACAGATGTGAAAGAGAGGAATGACTCATTCCCCGTGTACCCTGATCCCTGATATGGAATTCGCCTCCGTGACCTTGAACTTGAATCATGGCTTCAGAACCCATAAAGATATGCACCCAAAAGAGGTGTTGCTTACCGAAAGACCAAAAAAGTCTCTCCTTGACCAACAAGCTAAACAGTCTCCGAACTAACCAAGCGAATAAGCTTACTTCCCTTTCACGTGATTTTCGTTCTAAGTCCTTGGGAGAGAATAATGGACTGTAAACTGCACTTGGTGCAGCTGGTTGCATCCTGGCATCGAATAGTCCAGAAGTAGAAATGCAATGCAATTCAGAATGCAGTTGTTCCGTTATACTTTTGCTTACACTGGTACTATACGTTACTCCTCCCCCTGTCATTTCTAAAACGTTTGTCGAGTTCAGGAATCAGGATTTCTTTGTATTTCAGTCTGATTTATGTGTTTCTATGGCACTCCATGGTAAGGTTTTGTGGTCGGAATCCAGTGTAGCCGTCTTCCGTCCGCCCCACCCCTTTACTCTCGGGCAAAATTTCAAAAAAAACACACTTCTTTTGAAATTCCCTGTCGCGATTCACGGTCAAACGTATCGGAGTACTTGATCTTCATAGCTTTCATCTCTCTGTATCTTTGCAAAATTCTTAAGTCCTATGTCACCTTGAACTTCCAGCGACAGATAGTGTGATAGCGGTAACATGTAGCTGAAATAAAATCCGCCATTTTGAAACAAAATTGCTTCTACAGTCTAGCTGCTTCACACGAAGTCACTGCCAGCGTGACTCATAAGATGGGCGACCTTGAGTACAGCTGAAGATGAAATTCGTGCATTCGAGTTTGAAAATTGTCGGGTGCACATGTCCCATTTGTTGTAATTGACGAGATTGACTCGAGTCATGAAAACTGCAAGGGGAAGTATCTGTTCTTTCAATTGCTTTTTCTGTAGAAGTTACAGCCATTGCTCCTGGTTCCGTAACCCTAGCAGTGATAACTTCTACACTTAAAAATGGTAAAAAGTGAAAACTTTACGTTTTTTCTGCGGTTTTATGTTCCGCCCACTCGTGTCATAATCCTGCCGGGCTCAAATAAAACGTTACCATTAAAACTTCCAGCGGAACCATTAAAAAATAATAGCCTTTTCACGGCTTTTGGCACTTGTTTGAACACCTAAATACCTGTAAGTGGATACCTTGCTTTAGAGGAGCAACCCATTGGTAGTTCCCCTCATAAGAAATACGTTACGGAAGAGAGTCTGCTGTCGGCCATGTAAATCGTTTTTTACAGCGATCAAGTCCAATGAACTTGCTATCAAATGTTGACAGAACTAGCAGAACTGTTATCAACTACGGTTAGATTTTTTGATATTACAAAAGTTGCAAAATCACATTACCACATTGAGAATTTGTTTCACCGCTTCCATCGCCATGGGTAACTGTTTACTGCCTGGCGGTTAGGAGGTTTGGCGGCAGCGAAGTGAATGTTGCGTATAAACTATTTTTGGAAAAGACACGGTTGTAAGTTTCAGTCAATTTTGAAAATTTTAAGGAGCTACGAAACTTCACCTTCAGCCACTTTTATTGGTAGAAAGTTCACGTTAATCCTCTTGGTCTTGGTAGTAAAAGAGTTATTAGTCGATATGAAAAGGACTGCCTGGTTTTTACGATGTGCCTTCGGTTTTTTATCATTTTATTTCTAGGAGTTTCTACTTTTACAAAGATGCACTTATCCAATATTACCTCTTGTTGATCAGTCAGGTACATAAGTATTTTGTCCCAATCAATTAAGGTGATACCCTCGGCCTTAACCATTCCTGTGTACGATCTCAGGTAACCTTTCGGATCGGCCACAAATCTTTCAGAAACCATAATCTGACCGGCTCCATACGGTTTCACTATCCTGTCTCCAAGCATTTCAAAAGATATTGTGAAGATGAATTGACTGTAAACCTGGAAACCTTGCCTGGAAGTTGCGGCTTGCTACCTGTTGTATTTCAGGAGATTCTCTCAAGAAAAATTAATTACTACGGGTAGATTTCAGGTCCTGAAAGCTGCAGGTATGACGTGGGAAAAAAGGTGTTCTTAGGAACCCGATGATCATGGACAAAATATTTTACTTGTCCTGAACTTGATTTGTTTTCGAGGAATCGAGGAAAGAATCAACTCTGATGAGATCAGCAAATTCTTAGAAGTGAACAAAGGTAAGGTTTTCTTTCGGCAAGGTAGAGTTTCACGTTCACATAGAAACAGTACTGTGCTACGTAGAGCTTCTATTGAATGCCTTTCTCTTAAGCTGAATGTCAGCTTTAGATCCGAGTTTATGTCAAGAAATCGTTTTGCCTCTTAACTGTTATTTATCCGCAGATATTTTAAAAAAATTTAACTATAACGCATTAACTTGTATTATAGGCAATCAGGATTCATAGACCCAGTTTTATCAAAACTTACAGATCCTCAAATTATTTACAGTTTCAATTTTTCAAACTTACACAGGCTGGTAATACGGCGAGCTTTGGAAACAACTTTTGAATTTTGAGGTCGAAAAGCTTAAAAGGGTATTGACATCAAAGTTGACTCTGAAATTTTCGCACAGTATGCGAAATATTGAAAATCACAGGTCAATGCCTCTTCTACGTCGGCATTGTCAGCCTTTGATGAATTTCCCCCTTTGATGAATTATTTTGTGCCCATATCCAATTTCAGAAACGAATTGCTCGAGTCACATGTGCTGTCAATCGCTGGGCGTCATCCGATGCCTGTCAAATGCCAAAAAAAAACACTCGTCACGTTTTCAAAACTTCAATCATAATTCAAGTCTCAAACGTGTATTTTAATACCAGAATCAAATTCTATTTTCAATGAACATTGTGCATGCATATTATCCAGGCTTTTAAAACTTTGAAAAGCGTTGTAGCCGCAAAGTTGTGGCTAAGCTTGCATAAACTTTAAATAGCATGCGGGGCCTCATAGAGTATACTCGTAGAAAGTCATGGCTGCGTGACTAGCAAAGTTTGAAGCTCAAAACTAAAGTGAAAGTAGGAAAGTTACCATAACGACGGTTCCAGAACTGCGGCCAGGTCTGTGGTGATGCATGTGAGGTGCTGTTGGCACGATTCCATTTCGGGCGTAAAAAAATGGTCGGTACGGCCGCGTGCCGAAGACCACAGGGCCGACATAAAACGTTAGAAAGTATAGCATGAAGTAGGCAACAAAGAGCCAGCCAATCCAGTAAATTATGGGGGTTGCCATTAGCGACTGCCTTGCCTCACTCATACCGGTTTCTGTTGCCAAATCCTGTAAAAAGGGCACATTTTTATTATGATAAATGATAAGGCTCAGATTTTCAATCAAGTTCGTACCTGTCAAGAAATTGCACAACTACCTTGCCGTTTTGAAAAACTATTTTTTTAACCTGGGTTCTACTAGAGCATTAGATTCACACCTGGTTCTATCTTGGCTGCTACAGCAGGGCCTTGATTCCATGAAACATGGTGCGTTGTTTCAAGGTTGAATTTTGTATTAAAAACATGCAATTTCATTTTGATATTGGAATGATTTCCTGCGCATTGAAAGGTTCTATTGGATGCAAAACAATCACTAGGATTTATAAGAAACCATTAAAATTCAAATTGCAATTCGATCCCGTTACCCGCATGCAATGCACTATACTGTAAGCTGAATTGCATTCATACCACGTCTTCAAACCCTGATCACGTACAACTTTTACTTGTGTTCTAACATGCGTAAAAGTTTCTTTTTTTGATAAAATGTCACATCAATTCTGTATCGCAAATTGTTATAGACTCTGTGTATTCCAATTCCAAGAAGGTTTTTTAAAACTGCAGATTGCAGCTCCTTAGCAATACAATTCTACTAACCTCGGAAAGCCTGCAGGGTTAAATAAAGTTTTTGCTGCAGAAAAATAAAAGCCAAACTCACCGGTTTCAGAGTCTGAAGTTCCTCCATGGTAAATTCCCAAATGATTTTCCTATAGTCTCTGGCTCACTCAAACAAAAAACGTTCAAACAGTTTATATAATACCTTAGGTTTTGAATCCACAGTTTCAACTTTTCTCTCCAGCCTTCAGCACCGGAATGAGTTGTTAAATTCCCTTCCCAGCGGCTATTGCAAACTTGGATCCTTGTCTCTCCAATTTTCTACTGGTTTAGGTCATGGATTCCATGGTCCTTCAACTATTGAAAATGGTTTGACAAATATTCAACTATTTAAGCTCCAGTCCTCCCAGTCCTCCATCCCTAAAACCGCATACTGGGACACAGGCCTTTAAGTTACCTTAGGATTACTCTGGTTCGAAACTAGTGGTATAATCTCTGACGGGATTGGACAATTGGACACTTCCAAGAAACGTCTAACAAATCCCTTGTGTCATCCATCCATTGCAAAGTTTTGAAGGCCCACCTTCTGGGTAATTTTCAGGTAGAGAATATAGGGTCTAAGGGTCTAATCAGCCCGTCTACGGTTGTGAATTCCCTTTTGGGACTTGGCTGACCTTGGTCCCCGGTCAGATGAAAGATGAAGGTGGATCTTTGTCCCACGACAGGAGCATCAAGTGCTTTTACGATTGGATTCCATATGTAACTTACCTACCCTAGGGGCTTGGGACTATTCGGCGAGATGACTCGGGATTACCTCATCAGACGCATTTCCAATGCGAAAGCATGAAAACGATGTAGTCTTGCTTTACAGCATACTAGTACTTAAGGGACAAAGAGGCATTTGAGCTCCCAAAGCTCAATGGCTTTATTCCTCTACTGATTGAAGAATGAATCTGCGAGTCATCTCTTATGTTGACGGTGTAAGTGTCTATCCAATCCACCATGTTATCGATTCCACAAGAGTATCTGGATCCTGGATAAGAGGGTATACAAGCATTAATTTTTCGCTCATTGAGCCTCTCAGGGCCAATTTCCAGCTGCGATGCATTTGTCAGGATTCACATAAACTCAAGTGCAGCAACTTGAATGTTTACAGTCGGAATAGTTTGGCTTTATTGCGTCTTGAAGAGCTCATTTTCTGTAACCCTGAACCTGAAATCTCGGCTTTTTACCTTTTGTTTATTTCAACGAG